>JAGKTI010030815.1:0-12293 GCA_018397915.1 Birgus latro
CCCGCCCCCGCCACCTCCTGCCTGCCACACTGTGTTACCATCACCACAGCACCAAGACAGTCGCAAACGCAGGTCTCACAGCAGTAACAGGCAGCTACAGTCACAGCTAACACGGCCACACCACAGGCAGAGAGAGCAAACACAGCCAGACAACCACAGCCACCACCACTCCCACAAACAACCACAGCCACCACCACAGCCACACACAACCACAGCCACCACCACAGCCAGACACTACCACAGCCACCACCACTGCCACACACAACCACAACCACCACCACAGCCACACACAGCCCCAGGGTCCTCTGAATGTAAACTCATCTGACTGTAAGAGGAGGTTATCCCCCTCGTGCAGTCCACCATCCCTTTCAGCGGACAGGGAGTGAGTTGACTGGCATAAGTATCAGTGCCACCGCGAGAAGGCCCCCTCTCCTGCACCTCCACCACCAAGTTAAGATTGCAGTCCTTGTCAGATTCATTTCATACATTCTTCATCCATCCATCTCTATCTTTTGTCAAGTAAAAATAAATATCAGACACAAACCTTACACAATACTCTAAAATTCAACACAGTATCCATGACGCCCTCTCGCTGACCATTTCACAAACATTCTCCAGCAGGCACGTCAGGTTGCTTATGTGTCCTAGCTCGAGATTAAAATATTCTTAAATTTAGAAAGTCATATATTAAGTTAAAGAAAATAAAGACGCTACATTAACACCTATTTTAGTTACTTAAATATATATACCACAGAGTAATAATTTTCTTGCATTAATATTCTGTATCACGCCCAAGATCATTTACCTGGACTAACACCTCAGTCACCATTATCTGCAGTACTGTTGACATCGGACCCTTCTTAACACTTCTTTCTTAGCGATTTATTTTGTTTATTACACCTCTACGTATCTTATATGCTATTTAGATCTTCACAGTACTCCTAATGTTTGCATCACTAAAATACGAGACGATATTAAGAGGTAGAAGACCAAGAATAAATAGCTAAGGAAGAGGTGTAACGAAATCTAAACCAGTGAAATGATATCTAGGTGTAAAAGAAAAAAAAACTGTAGCCTAGAAAATGTTGAAATATCTCGTAATTGATATACAGGTAAACAGGTGTAAAAAACGAGATACAGGTATTGCCAAGCCTCCTAAATGAACAAGTATACGACCTTATAACATCTAATACACCCCTTCTAACTTAACCTAACCTAATTTATCCTAACCTGACCTAACCTACCCTAAACTATCCAATCAAATCAAATCAAATCTACCCTAACTTAGTCTGGTCTATCCTATTCTAACTTAGCCTACCGTAGCCTACCCTAACCTAAACTAATTGCACTCATCTAACAACCTACCCTACCCTCATCTGTCATACTCTAATCTGAACTAGCCTGACCTCAGCACCGATAACACGACCTTATATCATCCAGGCCCACCTGACATTGACCGTCCTGGTATCCTTATTCAGAGTAACGGTGCCGTTGTAGGAGTGGGTCTGCCTCCCATCCTGCACCTCCCCTGCCCCTCCCGCAGCCTCCACCGCCTCCAGCACCTCCACCTTGGCCCCGGCGAGGTCAGGTGAGGAGAGGTTTACCTGCACTTGACCCCTGGCCACTCTCATCGCCGCCAGAAGCACTAGACGGAACTTAAGGTCGAAGAAGCCAGTGGTGTGCGACGCGTCCACGGAAGCTGTACCAGTTACCCATCGCTGTTATGAGAGAAAAAGGGAGATGCAAAGAAAATGGGGGAAGGTAAATATACAGTAAGCCTATGAATGGCTGTATTATATGAAAATGGCGGCTACAGAAAAAGGAAATGAAGGAAGGACACATATAAAGTTATATTTGTCTATTTCTGGCTCCTCTGCAATCAATTTTTGGTGTGAAATTTATTTAGATGATGATGGATGATGATGATGATAGAAGGAGGAGAAGAAAGAGGAGGAGGAGGAAGACGAGGAGTAGGACGAGGAGGAGAAGAAGAAGAAGGAGAAAGAAAAGAAGAAGAAGAAGAAGAAGAGGATGAGAAGAAAAGGGAGGAGGAGCAGGACGAAGATGATAAAAGATGACGTGTTTAGTGCAACCACAGGCCAGAAGGACACGTCGGTGGCGGATTAAGGGGGGAGCTGACTGGGCTGCAGCCAGGGGCCCCCAGTATTTGGGGGGGCCCCCAATTCCTACAGTTTGTCAACAGAAAATCTGATACAAAAGGTCACCTAAGGGGAATGCATGATTGAGGGCCCTCCAGGGGGGCCCCTTCCCAATCCCCCATAACAAACCTTCCCTCAGGTATTCCCCCACGGCTACATTAACAATATATTTAGGTTTTCATTATATAAAGTAATAAAAATAACAATAGGCCTACATACAACTTAATTGAACCGGTGCATAAAAATAAAATAGTTACCGGTTCAATTACGTTTGGGCTGTGGTTTTCTTTCATGACTTCGTTATTTTATGCAGATATTTTATAAGATATTCAGGATAATTTCTCCTTTTTTATTGAGTTATATTATGTTTAGTACAAAATAATTACTATAGTATCTGTGAGACCTAGAAGAGAGAATCAGAATATTATTATTTATAAAGTATAATTTTATTCTTACTCAAATGCTCAAATCTTTGTTGACATAACACTCCGGTGCTCGTGTGTTGTAGAGGGAATCCAAGACCGTCCTAGGCGGCCAAAATAGCAACATTTAGACGTAAGTTTCTCTATTTGATATTTTCATTACTTCTTTTATAAAATGGAGTACCTCAAGCATTATTGTGAACTCTACTAAACGCACATAGGAAAGACAGAACAAAGGTGCAGTGCTTCTGCAAGCCAACCTGCCACTTAGCAGCTGTGCAGCATATTACTGTACAGAGAAAAGAGGAAATTACTCTATCACTATTCCTCACTATGGTGCTATCGATAGGAAGTTCCGGTTTAGGTTTTGTGTTCTATTTACTTAGCTTATTTTTACTAAAGGTAATTATCGAGTAGGCCTAATGCCTGACGATTTTTCCCATCAATTTTTATCGTGTTCTTCGAGCTATGAAACACGGAAAGATAAGGTAATTGTAAAAGCATATACAGGTAGTACCTAGTTTGGTATTGTTAGGTTCATTTTAATAGGCTAAGTAAACCTAATTACCTCCGCCAACGAAGTTGGAGGGATTATGTTTTCACCCGTGTTGGTTTGTTTGTATGTTTGTCTGTCTGTGAACAAAATTACTCAAAAACGCGTGGGTCGATTCTTACGAAAATTTGCGTATAGACTGGACATGGCCTACTGAACAAATGATTAGATTTTGGTAAAGATCGGGTCAAAGGTCAAGGTCGTGGACGCGAAAAGGTCATACCCCACAATTTCGTACTCAAAAATACTTGACGGATTTCAATGAAATTTTGCGGTAGGCTTTGATATTGTCCAAGGAAGAGGCGATTTGATTTTTTGGCAACTGTTTGATAAAAGGGCCCCCACCTGAAGTTTAGCCAGGGGCCCCATGCACTCTTCATCCGCCCCTGGGACACATGCAACTCACAGGTATGGCGATAGCTCCGTCGGTGCGTGATACAGCTGCTGCGGACGTGTGCTTCAGCTCGATGTCCAGGAGGGCGTCCCCGGCCTGAGCACCCGACACGTCCACTGAGCACTGAGTTGGCCAGAAGCAGTTGAGCGTCCCCACTAGGCTGGTGAAGGAGGGGCAGACGGAGGTAACGGAGGAAAAAGAGAGAGAGAAGAGAGGGGTGGGGGGACGGAGCAAACATCAATCAATTCTCCTCACATCATTATTCTTATCTTTTTTCGACTCTATCAAACACTCAACAGTCCGTTCCCTGAGGCCTATTAAACTTATTTGAATTTCAGTTTACACACTTACACAATGAAATCTCAAAACAGTGATTGGTCCTACCTTTTCTACCGCATCCCCTCCCCCATTTGTAGAGACCTGGCTACTCCACTGGTCACATGTCACCACTTTGGCTCTAATGGCCACCCTCCAAACTATCTGTCTTTTATCAATGCATAATTCAGAACTGGGATAATTAGTGGGAGAGTTTTTCCACTGTTGACTTTGTGGAAAAATAGTAAAGCCCAATTTTATTCTTATTTAAAATCATCCGACTGATCTCTGCTCTTTTGGGATCGAACATCCGTTCTCTTAGATAGCAGACTATTTCACTAACCTTCTTCCACCTCCCTACCTGACTCACATAACAGCGATGAACCAGGTGTCGCGCAGGAGTGTTCAAAAGTCTCTCTCCTTACGTCACCTGACCCCACCCGACTCATCTGACCTCACCTGACTCATCTGACCTCACCTGACTCATCTGACCTCACCTGACCCCACCTGACTCATCTAACCCTACCTGACCCCACCTGACTCACCTATTGAGACTGAATCAGGTGTAGAGCATTCCATCATATCACGTGACCCCATCGAACTTACTTAACCCCATCCAATTGACCTGACTCCACCTGACCCGACTCACCTGACGGGGCTGAGCCAGGTGTCGAGGAGGATGGTGTTGGACAGGCCGTAGCTGAGGAGATGCGTGTCGGTCCGGGAGATAAGCACAGTGGTGATGGTGAGTGTGCGGCCGGGGGGGTCAACGCGCCCCACCAGTGTCCCCTTGTACCCCCCTGCACGACCCTCCCCGCCCTCCACCTCCACCTCCACCACCTGGCCGGGGTACATCACCTGGGGGGAAGGAGAAGAATGGTAGAGAACTTTATCATTATCATCACCATTTGTCTCCATCGCCTTTAGAGAGAAAAACAGCTTACATAAATACGTACATATCATAAAAACTTAATACGGTAATCAAGCTTGAACGATATGCGGGAAAAATCACACATACCAGTACCAGCTACTTCTATGGCAGATTAGATGAGATATACTTGAAGATAAATGACAAGATATTTAGCCCTTTCAGTACCGTAACGTCTTAATTTATGGTTGCTATCTCCACACAGTTTCATTCGACTTAAAAACACAAGCTCTCCAATTCCAAACGTCTGTCCTGAGCTGAATAATAAGAACGAAATATGAGCGATGTTGTCTCAAAGAAGCGATCAGAAAAATATGACGAACTGACTGACAATACTAGCGAATTTGAAGAATACGTTATACGCTGGAATAAAACTTGCCTTTGCCGTGATAGAGAAATCCGTAGAAGTGGATGATGGGCTGTGGATGTAGTGGAGTAAAGTGGAGGCTGAGTGGAGGGGCGACCACGTGACGGAGAAGGAGTGGAGGAATTCCCCGTCCCTCACTCTCAGATCATGCCCCGCCCCGGCCCATATCCCCAGCGGTGCGCACTTCACTGGGGGTGGGAAGTTGCCATTATCGAGAGAATTGCTGCAGCGACAACTTTACATGTTAAGGCTACTGACGCATAATCCTCGTTACCCTCGCCTTGACCTAACTACACCTGAAGACTAGATTGCGTAAGTCTAAATTAAACACAGGTGGCTGATCTACGACTCTGGTGGGGTTAATTGATCTAGACGCCTCCAGTAGTCTCTTTGTGATGTGATCTGATGCATTACACCCAGTCCCTCAAACTGGATCTTCAGACCAGGGGACGACGATTTGAGAAGTACCGATTGAGACTGCAAACTCGTGACAGTAATATCAGATACAGGGAGATTTAGTGGGGGCTGTCCTAAAACCACCGTCCACCTTCCTCAAGAGCTGTAAACAAGCAACGTACTATAAATTTCTGACAAATCATTCCATACATTTGCACACTTTTCGAGAGGGTTCCTGCAGAATCGTGATACGTCTTGTGTGTGTGTGTGTGTGTGTGTGTGTGTTTCACCCCTCGTCTTCCCTCCAGCCGCGGATATTGTAGGACCCCCCCCCCCTTCCTTCTGCAGTCCCGGATACGCCCTTGAAATGCGTGTAGTGAGTGGTAGTGGCTCACCGTCGATGCTGGTCTTGAGGTGCAGGGGGCTGTGGTGGGTGTGAGAGAAGTTGAAGAGGAGGAAGTTAGACACGCCAACACCCACGTCAATGTCCACCTGATGGGGAGGCAGAGAGGAAGGTTGACAGGGAAACACACTCTTTTTTACTCTAACTTGGTCCAGATTTTCGTCCCTCATAAGCTTATTTCACGTAGCTCAGTGGCAGAAAAAGACGATACTGCGACACTAGATCCTTTTCATACATCTTTTTCGTGACTGGCATATGTAATATTGTAGACACAAGTGCAGTGGAGTGTAAAGGACAGCACATTCTTCCACCTCATTCTTCTCACACTCACCACATGCTTGTCCACCACGAGTGCCATCCTTCCCTCCACCAGCTCCGGCGTGCGGTTGGTGAGTGCCAGGCTGCCACCGATACCTACAGCAGTGCCACCTCCCCCGCCACCCAAACCCGCCGCTGCCGCTGAGCCGGGGTGGTTGAGGGACAGGGGTGGAGGTAGGAAGGTGAGAGCAGGACCCAGGGACAGTGTAAGCTTCACTTCGCCATCATTCTGCCCCCACGCCACCTGCAACATCATCATCATCATCATCATCATTCCACCGCCATGATTTTTCTGTCTCTATAACGATGAAGTGAGATAGGATCCAGGAACAAGGAATGAAAAAGTATGAAGTATGTACTGAACTTCGGTACAGCTGTATCATCCAATCATAATGTTTATTCCTTGTGAAGTTGGGTACCGAAGACTAGGCTACGGTAGTCTAGAATATTTATGGCTAAGGGAAAGGCCAGTAGCAAGGATGACACTGTATTATAAAAAAAAAAAATTTTACAACCAAACCACACACACACACACACACACACCCTGAGCTCAAGGTGTCCCTGTGGAGTTACGGCGAGAGAGAGACGCCCTTTGACGTCCACCTCTACGAAGCCAGGGTATATGACCTCCAGTGACCTCACCTCCATCTGTGACCTGTCAACCATCACCTCACCTGTGCCAAAATAAAGTTAGAATCCATTTTAAGTTAGAATTACGCTCTGCCATAACTCACACCCTTCACACCTGCTCATACTCACTACATCCAAAGCTCATACTAGCTTAATCTAACTCCAAAATTCATACTAAATTAATCTATCTCCAAAGCTAACGCTTAATCTAAATCCAAAGCTCATATTCATATAATCTAACTTCAAAGATCACACTTAGTCCAAAGATCACACTAACTTAATCCAACCCCAAATCTCATACTACCTTAATCCAACTCCAATTTCCATATACCTGCCACCGCCAAGTCCAGGTACCGCGTCACCGGACCTGACGTCTTGAACAGGAACTCCGTCGTGACCCCAGGCGGCCCCTCTTGCTCCCCCTCGCCCTCCTCCTTGACGGCACAGAGCGCCCTGATGACCTCCTGCTCCCCTCCCGCCGGCGAGGTGAGGGCGGCCAGGGCACTCCACACCTGGCGTCGGGGCAGACTCGGGCGGGAGAGCTGCACGCTGGCGCCGTACTGGTAGGAGTCCACGCCCACTTCAACGCTGGCACGACCCGTCACGCCCTCACGCCACCCAGCCTCGCCTACCACGGAGAAGCACCATGGATCAGAACAGTCAGGGCCTTGTACGGTTTGGTGTCATTCCAACACACACACACACACACACACACCTAGACCAGCAAACAGCTCTTGTCTTTCCCTACCGCCCACGAGGAGGGAATGGTGGGTTGTCCTGTCTACATTCAGCTGCACTCCTGGAGACACATACAGTATATATAGCATAACATACAGCTGCATGAAGAACTAGAGCAGCGAAGCATAACTACGAAATATCACAAAACTAGAGATTAAAACCACAGCCTATCACAGAAACAACATTACGTGTAGTATAGCACAACCTGACCAGATAGTTACACATATACTGTAGACTGACGCATAAAACATACTTTCCAAACAGCAAAGTTAGTGACAAAAGTTGGTTTAATAGGTTTAATATTACACGTTTCTACTTCTCGCCTCTTCTGCTGACTAACTACGACTGCCACTACTATTTCTTACTGGACATTATCACAGGAGGGTACAACAGACGCCTCAGACTCAAGATCCTGCTCACACTCAATACTAACCCTTGAGTAAGTAGGCGTGTGCTGGAGTGTTGAGGGAGAGGGCGATGGAGGGTGAAGGAAGGAGTCTGGTCACCACTGTCCCCTCGTACTTCTCATCTCCGTCATCTCCCGAGTCATCTCCCCTTCCCACCTTCACCACCACCTGTCCTATCCCCCCTGTGTGAGAGAGAGAGAGGAAAAGATTATTCTCCACGTGTCTTTATCAATAATACTCCTCCCGTGTCACCAAGGAAAAATATAATACTCCTCATGTACCTATATCAGTAATATCCCTCTTGTGTGTCACCAAGAGGAAAAAAATTACATTCCCCACCTATTTTTTCCAACAGTATTCCTCCCGTATCACCAAAAAGTAAAATATTCCTCACGTATCTTATCAGTAATACCCCTCCTGTGTCACCCCCCCCAAAAAAAAAAATCCCCATCTCTCTTAATAACACATACTCAAAAAAATGTGACACAGGTAACCAACATTATTTCTCATGTATCTTACTAACACACATTCTTATTGCGATGCGACACAGAAATTTACACCATTTCGCGTGTACTTTATCAGCACATGTTCTGATGGTAATGCAGGGACAATATTCATCCCCAGTATGTTTTGTTCATCTGTTCTGGGCCAGTTTTTAGTATTATCCTGCCTTTCACTGACGATTTGATTTAACTAAAAAATTCTTCTAGTTGACAAAGCATGAAAAGGGTGAATAGAAATGTCGAAGGGGAATTAAGAGTGAGAATAGAACTTACTGACAGGCCACGTGAGGGTGAAGCTGATGGAGGGGGCGGGGTGGAGGCGGGGCAGGGTGAGGGAGTAGGAGTAGGGAGTCAGCCACGTCCCCCCTTCAATCATTCCAGTTCTGTTTCCCTCTTCTTTCACACCTTCTTCTTCTTCCAACAAGTCCCTCTCATCAGCCACCTCATCTTTCTCTTTGACCTCCTCTTCTTCTTCCATCATGAGTTCTTCCTGTTCTTCTTCTGCTGCCTTATATTCCTCATCTTTCTTCCTCGGCTTTTCACCATCTCCCTCTCCTGTTCCCTCTTCCTCTTCGGCTTCCCTTCTGTTTCTTCTCTTATCTCTCTCATTAAGCACATGATCTTCCTCTGAACCGTCCTCTTCTTCTACCTTACATTCCCCTTTTTCCTCTCTCCTCAGCTTTTTACTCTCTCCCTCTTTCCTTCCCTCTCCTTCCTTGATTTCTCTTCTGGATCTTCCTCTGTCCTCTCTCGTCACCCTTCTGCCGCCTTTCCCAATTAACCCCCCATTCGGCTCAGTGATGCTTCCCCCTTTCGATGTTTCACTTTCGTCCTCTTTAATTCCTCCATTTCCTCCCCTCCTTCCTCCTTTTCCAGCGAAGATTCCTCCACCTTTTCCGTCTCCTCTCCTTCCCCCTTTCCCCACGAAGTGCCTCTCTTCTTCTTCTTCTATTTCTCCTTCTCCTCCTCCTTCCACTTTCTCCTCAGCTTGCTCCTCGTCTTCTCTTCTTCCCCCTTTATCATTGTCATCTTCTACTCCTTCACCAACGTCTACTTTTACATCAGCTTCCTCTATTTTCTCATTACCTTCTTTCTCACCATCTTCTGCTATCCCTTTGTCTGTCTCTTCCTCCTCTCCTTCCTCCTCCCTTCCTCCTACAGTCGCCACTCCTTCCTTTATAGTATCTTCTGCTCTTCCAAATCTTCCTTCTTCTGCTCCTCCTTCTACAGTTTCTACACCTCCCGTTCCCCATGCTCCTCCAACCACTCTTCCTTGCAGCCAGCCGCCTCCTCCTCCTCTTCCCCAGTTTCCCCGTCCATCCAGCCAGTCTCTTGCCCCTCCCCATTCTATCCAATCGTTTCCGCCAATCCCTGTTCCTACTCCTTCTCCTCCTACACCCACGTCTTCTCCTTTTACGTCTCCTAGTGCTCCTGTTTCTCCTATCCGCCATGGCTCCCAAATCTCTTCTCCCTCTTCTCTTCTTTCCTCAGTTTCTCGTCCTGGTGTCAGTTCTTCCCCATGGACTTCCGTGTATTCTTCTTCTGCTTCTTTGCCTTCCCCTTCTGACACCCCTTCCGCTCTTCCTGCTTCTCCCGCGTCTGCTTCCGTCCCTTCTGCTTCTCCATCGCCGTCTTCCGCGTCTCCCCGCTGCACTGTTGCCCTCCTGCTTGTCGAATGCTGGGTCTCCAAACACATCTCGAAAGTACTGTCTTCCCCCCAGCACTGTTGGGTACGGCTGTGAGATAGACAGAGATAGATAAGAATAGGACATCAATCAGACGTGGCCACAAGAATATGTAGACGTGAGGGAGAGAGAGAGAGAAGCAACAACACAGTCTTCCATAATTACAGCAAGACTCAAACACAGGTCTTCATCCTACACTTCGTCCATCTTAACTTGGCAGAGATTTTCGTCCCTTTGCAGCTTCCCTCACACACTTCAGAGACAGAATAAGACAATACTACGACTCTACATCCCTTCCGTAGCACTTTCTTAACTACTGCTATTATTCAAGCGCTAATTTCTCGTAACTTCCACCTATTCAGTATGGGGAGGTGGCAAATTCAGGGCAAGTTAAAATGGACGGGGTATGATATTTCGCAGCATAATATGAAGGTTGGAGGTGGGCTTACTTGAGTGTGTAGGTGTGTGCGTGGAGTGCGGTGTGTCTGTACTCCTGCCACACCCTGCCGTCCCAGCTCTCAGGCAGCCCCACGGCACCACTCACACCCTCACCCTGAGCAAACACACCCAGGAAACGTTGAGATAAGCCTTCACTGCATCAGTTTTTCACAGGACATTAAACACCCTAACCTTGCTCAAACTCTCGCAGAAATCTTTGGAATGAATCACTACACCTATATTCATCAGGCTATGTACCATCTCACCCTGCTCACACACACACACACACACACACACACGCACACACACACACACACACACACACACACACACACACACACGCACACACACACACACACACACACACACACACGCACACACACACACACACACACACACTTTGAGACAAACCTTCAAAGCACCTAATTTCCACAGGCCACACACAATCTAGTCCTCTTCAAACACTGCCGGAAAACATTAAAACAGGCCTTCATTGTCCCTTTTTTCACAGACTAATACACACTCTGTCCCTGTTCAGACACACGTAGATTTTTTTCCTCATGCAAGGAAGACGGAACCAAAGGCCAGAAGCACGAAAGATTGTTCCCTTTAAGAAAAATTAAAACAAAAATAACAGAGAGCCAAATTCAAGATCCCTTCATTTCATACAAATTTCCCTCAACTCCATCCATATCCGCTGAAAGAAGGATGGTGGACCACAGGAGAAAGGCAGCTTCAGCCGACGGTCCACTGGTTCACGATGAAGCTGAACAAATTCTACCAAGGCAATGGAGAGTGATGGAGGCAGTACAGTCTATAACCTCATACTGGTAGTGTACGCTGAGAGGCAGGTCCACCGCCATCAGGTACTGGCTGCTCAACACTTCACCAGCGCCCTCGCCCACGCCCACGTCAGCCCGCCCATCTCCGCCAACCAGCATGTTAGTGGCAACGTTGACGCCGCCGCTGCAAGCACATAAAAAAGAAGTTCATGCTCCTGCTGCACTATATACAAAGTTGATGCTTCTGCTGCAACGAAGAAAGTTATGTCGCCGCGACCTCCAGTCTAACTTAAATCACACTATCTTTTTTCTGTGTACATATGTGATGGCACAGATGGATGCATACATGAGTGACCTCTGACCTAGCTATAAAGTTGACCTGGCCTCCGGTGGTGTCTTGGGTGTGGGTGTGGGAGGCGTGGAGATGCAGCCCAGCAGTCGCCCCCACCATCAGCGTGACAGGTGGACCCCCAACGGTGACCAGAGTGAGCTGCTGGTCCAGGAGGGGGGCAGCCCATGACACCTGTAATTAGAAAAAGATTAACACTCACAGGTAGGTATTCAGGTAGGATAAAGAAGCTCCCTAACACCTCATCCTTACCTACTTACTTTTGGACTTGGGACACTAGTATTCTCAATTTATACCGTTGTTAAAATGTAGTAAATAATATATGAGGGAAAACTGTGTGTAGTATTGCAAATAAATCACTAAGAAAAAGGTGCTGGGGCGCTTCCTTACCTGACGAGACTTCCGGCCTCAGGCACCAGCCCTTGATGACACCAGTACACACACACACACACACACACACACACACTCTCTCTCTCTCTCTCTCTCTCTCTCTCTCTCTCTCTCTC
>JAGKTI010030817.1:0-12292 GCA_018397915.1 Birgus latro
CTAAAAACTTAAATGAGTTCAAAGCAAAATTTGACTTATCGAGGTGGAGGGGGCGAGAGGGAGGGGGAGGCCGAGGATGAGATGGAGGGATGGAGTGGAGAGGTATATGAGAGAGGGGTGTGTGTGAGTTGGGAGCGAGGTAGTGAAATGGTGGGGGACAGAACGACGTGGAGGTGATTTGTTTGTGGCGACCCCGTGCGGGATTGAGGCGTCTGGCAATAGATAGATAGAGAAACAGAGACGGGACTTATTGAGCAACAGAGACGGGACCCCATGAGCATAACTAATTTCCTGTATATCACAACTAGGTACACACACACACACACATTGAGAAAATTTTTTGAAAATGTGGATTGGAGAAAATTCAGAGAAACAAGAGAGATACAGAAGAAGTGGGATATCTTTCTAGACCTTTAGAATTTGGGAGTGGAAAAATATGTGCCAAGAGTAAGTGGGAAAGAAAACAGGAAAAGGGAGTGGTTTATTACAAGCTGTATGATTGCAAAAAAAAGAGAGAGACTTGGTGTGAAACAACTAGAGAAAGAGAGGTAATAACAAAACAAAGGTAGAATATAAAAGAATTAGAAATTAATATACAAGAATACATAGAGAAGAAGAAAGGAACTTTGAAAAAGGTATAATTGACAAATGATAGGAAGAACCCAAATTATTTTATAGATTTGTCAGTGGCAAATTGAAACAAATGGAAGGAATCAACAAACTGAAAGTAGAAGGAGAGGTCTATAAAGATGCAGCAATGCAAGGTGAAATAATGATCAAATGCTTTCAGTCAGTTTTCACTAAAGAAAGGAATTTTATGGAGGGGGAGGGAGTGACTAGAAATGTATTGATAAAAGATATAAAAGTGGAAGTGAGGGAAGTATATATATATAAATTAGTGGAAACTCAGGATGTAAGGAAATCCCCAGGACTGGATGGAATCTCTAATTGGGTACTGAAGGAATGCAGAGAACAACTGGCAGATAAGATTCACAGTTTAATTGTGTGTTCTCTGGAAGAGGGGAAAGTGCCTCAGGAATGGAAGAGGGCAATTGCGGTACCAATTTATACGGGAGGAAACAAAGAAGAACCCTTGAATTATAGACCAGTGTCCTTGACCAGCATGGTCACCAAATTGTGCGAGAGAATCCTGAAAGATAGACGGATAAAGTATCTGGAAGGGATGAACATTTTGGCTGAAAGTCAGTTTGGATTCAGAAGTGGAAGGTCATGTGTTTCCAACTTGTTGAGCTTTTACTCGAGCAATTGACATGCTACAGGAGAGACAGTTGGGTGGATTGTGTGTATTTAGATTTAGAGAAGGCCTTCAACAAGGTACCCTATAAGCAACTCCTGTGGAAATTGGAGCACATAGGAGGACTGAAGGGAGATCTCTTGGAGTGGATGAGAGACTTTTTGAGAACCTAAGAAGAGAGGATAACTGCAGTAGGCCGGTTGGCCCATGCTAGGCAGCTCCTAGAAGAATAACTAAACTACTAGAATGAGATAAGGACAGCAAAGAAGAAGGCTTTCCCCCGCCCTCCAGTCCCTCCAGCCGAAGCCGGCAGGAAAATGTCAGAAAGAACACCACGCAGCAAAGTCAGAAAGAACACCATGCAAGAGACAGACAAATGAGGACAGTAATAAAGGACAGGATGTCTGGATGGAAGGAAGTAACAAGTGGAGTCCTACAGGGCTCAGTGTTAGTGCCAGTAATGTTCCTGATTTATGTAAATGATATGGTAGATGGAATGAACAGTTATTCAAGTCTGTTTGCTGATGAGGCAATGATCTTGAGGAAAGTAGAAGTTGAGGAAGACTGTAAAATTCTGCAGTAGGATCTGGAAAGGATACATGATTGGAGCCGGATGTGGGAAATGATATTCAACGCAAAAAAAAATGTAAAATATTGGAAATGGGATAAAGCACCAAGAGGCCATCACTGAATTATTTGATGGTTAATAAACCAGTCACAAAAGCGAGAGGAGAGAAAGATTTGGGAGTGTTGGTCCACGATAGTTTGTCACCTGAAAAACACATTAACAAGACAGTTAGAGAGATGTGTATAATCTCTTGACCAGCATAAGAGTAGCATTTCATTACATGGATGAGGAGATGATGAAAAAATTGACAGTGGCCATGATCTGCCCAGGTTAGAATATGCAGCAGTAATGTAGTCCTCACACAAAAAAAAGCTATAAACAAGATTGGGAGAATACAAAGAACAGCAACCAAGATGATCCCCAGCCTGGCAGATCTTTGTACAGAGAGAGGCTGCAAAAGCTGGATTTACCTTCCTTAGAGGAAAAGAGAGAGAGGAACGACATGATTGCAGTGTTCAAAGCCATGATGGGAGTAGATAAAACTGACAGAGAAGATCTGTTTGTATGGGATACGAGAGTAACAGGAGGACACAATGAAACTGAAGAAGCCAAGCTGCTTGAAGGATATCAAGAAATTTAGTTTTCCTTGTAGATGCATAGACCTGTGGAATAGCCTGGACAGTGAGATCGTCCAGTCTAAAAACTTAAACGAGTTCAAAGCAAAATTTGACTTAATGAGAAACAGAGACGGGACCCCACAAGCGTAGGTCATTTTCTGTTTATCACATCTAGGTAAACTAGGTAAACACACACACACACACACACACTGATTGGAGGGGTCATGACCTCAAGTTGAGGAAAAGTAGATGCCTTAATGATCTTAAAAGGTTCAGTTTCCCAAACAGAAGCATAAGTATTTGGAATGACTTAGACGAAGAGGTGGTACAGGCAAAAAACATTCATGTGTTTAAAACTAGATTAGATAAATGTAGACTTGGAAACAGGACAACACGAGCTTCGCTCAATTCCTGTATACTACAAATAGATAAATACACACACGCCATTGAAATAACAGGATACATTGTGATCAAAATGATAATTTTCAGTTTGTTGTTTCACAAGGCCCATAACACCCTCATTACAACTGTCAGTAATCATGGTTGCGATCACGAGTTAAGGATGGGGCAGATTCAAAGTGGTGTTATACATAAGGCATCGGGACACATGCACCAAAACACTTGCAAAGCCCATCTTAAACATATGGACTAAAAGATCTTCACTATTTTAATGCACAGGTACTCACAAAGCCCCACTAACCTTTGTAGGGGTTGCAGGAGTCGCTAGCAAAAATATTGATTTTGTTCTTCTTTCTTTTTCTTCCTTCATCATTTGTAATTTCTAAAATAAAAAGACATACACTAACATATTAAACACTAAAACATTTCTTCACAACCGGGGATGTTTTTTTCCATACTTAGAGCTGCATTTAAGTTGCAGTATGCAATTTACACCCTACAGAACATTGTCTAGCACTCATTCTCCTCTCAGAATACAGTGTTCCCTCCTTTAACGTGGGTATTGTAGACCGGCCACAAGCCACGGTATACTTTTCCACATTATACATTCCATAAGTTCCCATTATAAAGGGTTAACCTAGACTAGACAATTTCCAAAGTTGCCCTTTTCACCCCAAATCCCACCCAAACCCTCCAAAAACCACCCTACTGACATTCATTGTGGTACTCATACACAGGAAGTTATTAAAAATACATAAGAAAGGTCCCTAGACATTACAGTAACTCCCCCCGAATTAGTAAGGGTTATGATCCAAACCCCCTCGCTAATTCTTGAAATTCGCTAATTCTTGACGCCTTCCTGAAATTGACATTTACCGGTTATTGCGAAGTGTGTGAACCACTGACACTGTAATGCATTACCCATAAATAAACATTTCTTGTTAAATCTGTTTCCCCATTGTTTTTAGCTGTTTGGCTGTGACAACTCTTGTTTGATTTGCCAGTGTACTGGCGGAAGGGACTGTCCAAGTGTTTAACCAAACCTAACCTAACCTAGTTTAACTGCCTAATAATTTAATCAAACCTAACCTAATCTAACCCACAATTGGGAAATTAGGAACTGAAATCTGTCTTTCAGTATGTAGAGTAAGTTTCTTCCGTTGCACCAGAATCAAACAATCGTTGGTATGGCTTAACGGCTTAACTTCTCAATGGCCGTGGATTCAGAAATTTGCGTGCACCCCTGGCTGGCCCCAGAACGATTTTTGAAGAGTTCTGAAATCAGTTCATTCTTCTTAAAGATGTGAAGAGAATCATTTAGCACACCTAGCAATGTGTTTTTTAGCTTCCTAAACCCATCTTATGATTCGCAAAGATTCACAGAAGAATGAATAAAATTACGGTGGATGTGCCATATGGGTGAAAACATCTGAGATTAAGTGACCACCTGACTGCTTGGGATGGTAGCATAGAGTTGTTTAAACATACCAGTGACCGTTTCCATCCCTTAATTGTTCAGTTTTTTATAGCTCGCGCTAACTCGACATCACTGACACCGGTACTGTAAAGGGTTGTTCAGTGCCGGGGGTTATTAAGGGGTTAATGGAATACATTACTGTTTTCATCAGTACTCTCTCTTTCACATATACACACAAAAAAGATCAAAAGAATGAGCGCTAATGTATATTTAACCTTCAGCAGAAATACCTTACCAATTCAGTTCATATTCCTCCAGTTTATTTTCTGTATTTAGGAAGAAATTGCTGATTAGTGAAGTTGTTAATTATGAGTTTGGTAGTTACGGGGCTCTGCTTAACCCGTCACGTCCCGACCGATTTCCAACCTCCGATACCCCCCAGTCCCAAGCATTTTCTTTTTTCTTTTTTCTTTTTTTTTTTTTGCCTCAAACCTTTGCTTTTGGTGAGAAACATCGAATATTCATAGAGAAATCGCCCTCCTGAGGCTATAAATGGTGCTACAGGTGATGAGTCAGCCTTACGTTTTCCCTCTTTCTCAGGGTACCTGGCTAAAGAAAACAAACTATGGAAGAGTTAACTAATTCAAGCCACTTTCAGTTACGTTTATTTATGTATTTGGTACGAATTTATGTGTAGTACAAGACTGTATTGGTTTTCACACATTTATATAGGCAATAGAATCATTGTTCAGTCACCAAACATCCACATATGGCACCTTCCTTTATGACATTACCACCTCATCACTTCTGTTTGTTTCTTGCTCTAGCTTCTTTATTTCTTTGTCCTTCACCTCAGGAATCACTTTCACTGTGAATTTCATCATTGGAGAAACTGTGGGGCAACATACCTTTACTGGCCAGGTTACTGCGAACAGGTGAATTGCCGGGGAAGGGGTGGGTTAGGTGGGGCTAGTCAGTATCCCTGCTTGACAGCAGGTAGAGAAAGGTCTCCCACATATGCCTACCAAAAATCACCCATGAAACTTGAAAATTGTGCAAATTATGACCCTTGCAATTGCGCGACATACCCGTACGTCGATGGGTGTAGCTGTGACAAAACGTTGCGACGTACCCATACATCGATGGGATTCCTCGGGTTAATGAAAAAAGTTCAGGTCACTAACCTGACTGGCTCTTCAATGCTCTGTACCATGGAAGTAGCTACCTCAGACATAGGCACAAGGCGGGAGACCACCAAAAAACAATGGAGGATGCCCCCAGCACCCAATGAGGGTACATATGGAGATGATGTCATGCAACCAGTCATAGTGCATTGCTCACCTCATGTCAGCACCTGCGACATTTGACTTTCGGTGGGCCATATGAGAACTTCAACGCCCTACAACTTGCTGAGGTATATCTGTTTGTGACCGCGATATATATTTTTTGGTCACACCGTAGGTTACTGCATAAGTACATTTCTGTGTTACTTGATACTGTGTTACAGGAGGGAGCAGTGTATGTAAAACCCTTGGATTCATGTTGTCTCATTCCATGTAAGCATTTTATGTATACTGTGCCAATAACCATGGTAGTGATTATCATACAGTTAAAAATTATTTTACAGTACAGTATAACTAATATGTACTGGTAGCTAGCATCCCATGGAAAGATCATAAACTAATTAAAAAGAAATCAGGAATTATTGTTAAGATGTAAGGGTTGAAAAAGAGCAGAAACAAGAGATGAATAAAGTACAGAAACAAGAGTACATTTGGGATGGGAGGGGGTTCAGAGTTCTAAACCCATTCCTTCTTTTTGCCAGTTAAAAACATTTTATGAGTACATTGTGGAATGTAGTAATGGGCACAGAACTCAGAATCTTGTCTCATCTCAAATGTTTTCTTGTATCTGTGCTTTATTCATCTCTTGTTTCAGAACATTTACCATCCCTACAACTTATCAATCAATTTAGAATCAGGTTTTTGCTTTGTATTTTATATTACAAAACCCCAGACTGCAGCAAAGAATAAACAAACAGCTGCACTGCTTTGTACAAAATGCCCTGAAAACATACCCCATCCACCACCCAATTTTTGATTATACTGATGTATTCATAAATGCATGGCTTCCACAGTCATTCAGTCTTCTTCAGACAGTACCCTACAGGAACCCCCAAGAAATACATCTTACAGAAACTTTACAAAAACACAAATGTTAACCTTGATAGACTCTCATGTGGCTGCCACTTTTCTTCACTTCATTTTCAATACAAACTATACCACAAATGCAATTTAGTTTGCCCCCATTGCTGTGCTGCCCCCATACATTAACCACTTAACCACAGGCTGTCACTTTCGTGACACTCGGTGGCGATGGCTTGAGCCTTGGGCCGTCAGGTGGGTGCATCTGTCTTCTTTTTAATTAGCAGGGGCCTTCGAAATATAAATATATATATAAAAATGTTGGAGAGTCCTGAGTGCTATTTTATATCACTCTGGCTAGTTTGAGCCTATATTTTATAAAAATAAGTCAGAGCGCGAATTGCCACTGGCTGGAAGTGCCAGGACTGCCTTACACAACCCTGCAGTTTAGGAATTAAGACACTTACATACTTTTTGCTTTTCATTTTCACAACACAGACCATCTTGCAACATAACAGGGGATTTATGAGAGTGCCTAGCTCAGGGGTTCTCAACCTTTTTAATCTTATGTACCCCTTGAAGTCTTTCAGTATTGGTCACGTACCCCTTACCCACGTAATTGAAAACCACAAACTTGTCCATGAAACCATTACCAGTTATTATGGCTGCAGTGTAGGCACATGACTTTGTAGCCACAAGCAAAATCCATGACAAATTAGAGGGGAAAAAATCAGACCAAATACACTGGAAACCATGAAGCAGATCTCAACGTACCTAAGGGTGAGGGTAGTGGGGGAAGAGTGGTGAGTGGGTGACAGTGAGAGGCGAACAGTGCGTCTCATTTTGGTACCTGTTCGGTAAGCGTGAGGAAAGACGTGATCGATAGAAAATGAGCAAGGGTGACTACTGTATTATGGGTTTGCAAGGTTGTGTGGCAAGTGTAGTCCGAGAGCTATCTCTCAAATTACATAACTCCAAGAGTTTCCTTGTTAACATTGTCACTTAGTGTCCTGGTTCTAGTGGAGGACACATCTAGCCTAGCACATGTAGGCCACTTTCTACAAACAGGTTTGCAGTTATTCAAAACTGAAGTATTTTGAGAAACCTGTCATGTACCCCCAAAATTCCTCTCACGTACCCCTGGGGGTACGCATACCCCAGGTTGAGAACCCCTGGCCTAGCTGAACCTGAAGATCAGTAAGAGTGCCTTCCTGAAAGTAGGCAGATTACTGTCATACATTGCTTTCATATATGTGTGTGAACCAGAGACCACAGTGACAATAAAAACACATTGGAAATAAAGCAAGCTGCAGCTAATTATGCAAGGCCCAGGGGTGTTTAATCTGTGTCAAACTGATGAAATACTTTTGTTGTACCCAAAAGCATTTCATCAGTATGGCAGCTAGAGCTGTGAACTGCTATTTTATATATTGTAACTCTCTATGGTCAGAGTAACGAAGGGCTACCTTAAACAGGTCAAGAGTATTCCACAGTGATATGCTGAAAAGAAAAATCAGGTTATTAAGATGGACGATCTCGTCCTGGATCTTTGTCACATCTATTGCCAGACGCCTCAATCCCGAACGGGGTGGCCACAAACAAATCGCCTCCATGTCACTCTGTCCCCTGCCATTTCACTACCACGCTCCCAACTCACACACCCCTCTCTCATATACCTCTCCACTCCATCCCTCCATCTCATACTGGACAATATAAAGAGTCTAGACATGATCAGAAGAAACTCTGTATATAGCCTCAAGTTAAGGATTGAACAATCATCCAACTCTATTATCACTGCATTTAGGCAAAGCAGTGCATATATATCTGGTACAATGCATCAGGAGTGGATGAACTTATTATATAGGTAGAGTGGATGAACTTATTATATAGGTAGAAATATTTATATAACTGTAATATATATATTTCTGATATCCCACTTTCTAGCTAGTAAAATGTACATCTGTTAAATACAAATATTACTTAAATAATAATATTACCAACTTCTAGTGTATATCTTTCAAGAACGATACTAGTATTTGTTCTTTGTTAATTACCTTATCCACTACTCTTTAAGAATTCTATCTTTATGATCACCAATGAATTTGCTTTATATCATAATCACTGCTGTCATAACTACAATTATCATTACTGTTAAAATGATTATTTACTATTACTACAGTTATTACTATACAGTACTACTGTTTGTTGTTATTGTTGAAACCAAATATAATAATATGTGTTATCAGTAATACCAATATATTGTACATTATAACCTTCATCTATTATCAAATATCTGCACCATTATAATATATGTGCAACATATAAATATCCTTTTTTTCAAGTTGTAACAGTGTCTGTTTTTGGATGAAATAAAGTTATTATTATCATCATTATTATTATAATACAGGTTATTTGAAAACAGTGTGAGGATTTCACATGTTTATTCTGAGAGAATGACAGCACATACTGGTATGGTATGGAGCTGAATATAGAGTTCATGCTATGTTAAGAGCAGTAACTGTGAACTCAACATCTTAACTTGGAAGAAAATGGCACTGGTTTGTCCAAAACCACCATTTATGCAATTTGTGTGTAGTTTTCGCTCCTGAAAAGTGTGCCGCCCCTGTTGTGGAACACATTAATTCTGACACCAAAGTTTTGGCCCAGATTCCTCAGGGTCACAGGGGTGACTTGCTGGACATAGTTGACCACCTTCAGCTTGAGCTGGGCTGGTGTACCGGGGTTGTCATTCTACTCAGAGTCCTTGGCATCCCCACACAGACAGAAGTCCAACAGGTTGAGATCAGAGCTGTGGGACAACCACTCGTGGTTGGTGCCAAGGACAGTGAGGCAGTTCTTGAAGAGCTTGTACAGATTGGCAGGTGTGTCAGTTCCAGTGTGAGGAGGGGTCCCATTGTGGATAAACCAGGCCATACAGAGCTGGTCTGCAAAGTCAGTGCCTCATAACTGAATGGTACACTTTGGCATTCACAGCGACAGTTTGACCACTTCATCAGGCCAAGAGGGACCTGTACTCCATTTCACCGAGTCTAGCACCATCTCTGATGTCTTCAACGCCTGTGGTTTTGATGTAAATCCTCTGTACTAGGTAAACCTCTATGTATTACCTTGAGAACCACTATATAAAGGCAAAACAAAAAGGTATATCCAGTATTGAGGACCTCCATCAGTGCTACAGGTGTTGACGACATCAGCAGTGGTGCCAGACTCGGTGAAATGGAATATAGTAGTTCATACCTGACATTGTAGACCACAAAGAAAATGGCCTTTAGGCCCTTCAACTCCCTCTCTCTGGCCTCCTCGGATGGCTCAGTACCCGAGAAAACATTGGTATGATTGTTGATGGCACCACTGAGGTGAAAGTGTGCTATGTTGGAGAGTCAGATGTAGATTAGCCGGCCAGGATTGCATTCCAGTTTATTGCTGAGCCATTTGCACATGGCATATCTCTTTTACATGATTACAGCTGTTATTTAGTAATCATGATAGATTTGATGTAAGGGAATGACTTGAGTTTTATTCATAATATGCAGCACACTTAGGATAACAATCCCAGTTCTTGAGAGCAGTAGCACTGGAATTTTGGGGGGCTTCAGTGGCTGAGTTGCACACAGCATCAGTGTTGGCTTAGGTTTTTGTGATTGCTTCTGGATGTCCACTTTTGTCCATGTGTGGCTGTTGTGGACAGTGCCCTTTCTTTCAGAGTGGTTTGCAAGCCTTGTTATAATATTATCTCCAGGTGCATCATGTGTGTGGACTCTGAATTCATGGCAGGATTTGGTCTCTTACTGGAATTAGACTGTTTTGACTTTCTATTTGCTGTAAAAACTGTTCCAGCTGGAAACTGTTACTTCACTGAAGTCAGATGGCATAATCCCATCACCAAAACCCAAAAGGAACAAGGGTGCAGAGGGAAACAAAAAATTCAAATCCTTACACTTTTTCTAATTATCCTGTACACTGCCCATTTTGCAGTATGTTTAAATGGTGCCATTTTGATTTGACCTGAAGAAAATATTACTGAAATTTTTTTTTCAGCAGCGGCCATGGCAGCAGCTCTCTCCAGCAGCAAGGCCTCCAGTAGCAAAAGTAGCACAAAGAGCAGCTCTAAAAGTGTGAGCAGTGGGTCCAAGGGCATCACTAGCACACTTAGCTATCGAGGGTCTCCAGCTGCTACTACCACCACCTACTCCAGTCGCCATCACCAGGACCCTCCCAGCAGTAGCAGTCGGACGGTCATGGATATTAGCCGTCTGGCTGCCTCTTCACATTCATCCACCTCCGCTGCGTCTTCCACCCCCACCAGAACACCATCATACCCCTATACAAGTCTTGCTGGCTCACATCGCTACAGGTCTGCATAGAATTATTTCTTATGATTAAGAATCAAAATTTTTATGTTAATGAAAGGATTTCTTATTTTTTTTATTTTTTTTTATTGTGCCTGTTTATTATATACTGTATACAGTATGCAGTCATGTCTCCCAGTACAGTCAAAAATTGTGCTTTTTTTATCAAGATTACTGTTAGATTATAATAATCCAATGACTATTTTAATTCACAGAGAGTATTGTCTAGAACTGAACATGTTTAAGGCTGAGGACATAGATCTATGTATCTATCTATTGCCAGATGCCTCAATCCTGCTTAGGGTGGCCACAAACAAATCACCTCCATGTCGCTCTGTCCCCCACCATTTCACTACCCTGCTCCCAACTCACACTCCCCTCTCTCATGTACCTCTCCACTCCATCCCTCCATCTCATCCTCGGCCTCCCCCTCCCTCTCTCCCCCTCCACCTCACTCACATACACTCTCTGGACATAGATAAAGGAAGTTATACATTTGTTGTGACACATTGCAGTGCTAGTGCTCTGTTATTGATACATTGTAGATCACAGTACTCTGATATGTTATCTGCTCTGCTCAGTTCCACGGTGGGTGGTCCTGAGAGCTTGTCATCACATCATTCTGACCTGGGCACCTCCCCGAGCTTGTCCTATGGCATTGCTAGTCTCATTGCAGACAAGCACCCATCCTCATCCAAACACCATGCATCAGCATCGTCATCATCTGGTAACTCCAGCAGCACTTCATCATCTCAGGCTGAGGTAAGGTGCTGTCTATTCCAGCCAGCTGGTAACAGTATTGGTGTAAGTGTACAGTACAGAGCATTGAGAGAGTAATGACAGAGGAGTGCAGGACAGATAGGTAAGTACAGAAGGAGGAGGATGTAGAAAGAGTAGTAGAGTAAACAAACTGATATATAAGAACTGAGGATATAATTTTTTATAATTCATTGTCAGTTGGGTCTCTGTACAGACACTCAGATACTAATAATAATATTGGATGCCTTTAGTATATTTCAGCTGATATTTCACAGTCTCATTCTCATATTACTAAGTTGATTCACCTCCTTCTTTCTCAGATGCATTTGTGTGGGCATTTCTCTGGCACTGAGTTTTGAAAAGCTTCTGCAATTTATATTACTCTGTTAGCTGTTGTTATCCCATTTCACATTTCATGAGACCGAGTTTAACCCATGAACCCTGAGACTTTTTTTTTTTTTTTTAAATCTTATTTTTGCCATCTGATGATTTTATTCAGCCTAGGATAGAGTACTGAGACTGGAATTGTTAAATATCTCTTTTTATAAATCCTTTCTATTGTAGAGGCTTCTAAGCTGAATATAGTAATCCGGTATCAATGGTAACAAACTACAGTAGATGTCACTTGGACTTAAGGGGTTCATAAAAGTATGAGGGTATTCCTAATGCAGCAGTTTGTGTTCTTTTTCTACATTAAATCTTGAGTTCATTCATATGCTTTGGACGCTGAGGTGCTGAATGGTTTATTTTTAAACCTGTCTGC
>JAGKTI010030818.1:0-12292 GCA_018397915.1 Birgus latro
TCAAATCCTTCAAAGACTGGTAAGGACTTGCATCCCTGAAGGAGACAAGATCAACCACTTTCCAGGGTTTTCACAGAGACTTCCTTCCAAGCATCGGCCCAGATGAACACCACAGACTTGATGATGTAATGCCGCCTATTCTCCAAGCTCCGCCCTCAACGTGTGTCGTCTCCTTCCTCA
Organism: Birgus latro; assembly: GCA_018397915.1. Taxonomy (NCBI): domain Eukaryota; kingdom Metazoa; phylum Arthropoda; class Malacostraca; order Decapoda; family Coenobitidae; genus Birgus; species Birgus latro. The sequence continues at coordinate 181 of JAGKTI010030818.1, forward strand.
TCCTAAAGTACCATCATCATCTCATCAAGGAACCTCTGACGGAACAGTCTCTTGACTTCCACGATAACACCGTGGTCCATTGGTTGAATGAGAGCAGTCGTATTAGGTGGCAGAAACATGGTCAAATACAGCTGTTATCAGCAACCCAATCCTTCTCCGACGGATGCACAGGGGCATTGTCAAGGATCAAGAAAGCCTTCACCTGGTCGCGAGGGATACCAAGTTCCTCCATTTGATAACAGATAACTTCCTTGATACCGATCTCTGAAGATCTTTGAGGTAAACCAGGCTTTCACAGAATGGTACCACACAACAGGCTGGCTATCCATTAACCAACGGAGACAACGTGGCTGTTTTGCGCATCCAACAATCATGAGCCTGAGGCAGTGCATTCCATTAGCACTGGCACAATACAACATCCAGACATGTTGTTTGGACATCTTCTGACCAGGCACAGTCATCTCTGTCTCTTCTGCTAGGGTGTTGGTGGGCAAGGAACGGTAGAACAGGCCAGTTTCGTCAGCACTGTACACTTGACCAGGAGCAAGGCCCTCCTTCTCGATCAGGCACTGCATTTTCTGGCGAAACGGTTCAACATCCTCCGCAGTCACATCCAAAGCTTCACCGTGTGCCTTACGGCCAATAAGTCCATGCTGAAATTTGAACCTAAACAGCCAACCCTCTGATGCCTTGAAGTTGTGCATATTGTGTAGGTGTGTAAACTTCTCGGCTGCGGCCTTCAACTCGGTCCCACGTAAAAGCACGCCGGCACCCAGTTGTTGGCAGAGCCAAACCAAAGTCAACTGGTTGGTTAATGCTGGTACGCCAGGGCTGAGACATCACCTTCTGGTCGCCCTTTCGAGTGGTATCGCCGCAGTCCTGTCCGTACTGAGTCAGCTTGTCCCGTGATTTCTTGATATTAAACAGGTTGAATGGGTCAAGTCATATTCACACAGAATGGGTGAAGTTGGCCTGCCTGCATCAACCTTGCCCAATATCTTACGCTTCTTCTCCAGAGTCAAAATCCTCCTCTTTCATTTCTCAAGTGGTGGTGAGGCCACCATCACGCACACGAGAATACCGTGGAGGAAGATCAAGACCTGAAGAAGGCAGAACACCAATACAAATGCAACAATGGAAGCTGCCATTGTTTTTACCTTAGCCAAGCACATCCACATGCAGAGAGGAAAAGGCAGGAACTGAGGTGCGGTATTTCCGGGGAGTGAATGGCGTTGCCATATCTCTACCCACACTTGGCTATCAGCATACAAAAAGGGGCACACTGACCTATGAGTGCAGGGGACCTTTTCACTAGCCCAGGCAAATGTCACAATGTGACAGAAACACTGGGTCCCCGTACATCATGGGCATAAGGAGTGTCAGAGTAATCAAGATAGCGATGTGACTTTGCCCATTCGGTAAGAAGGCAGACAGCTGTGCGTGGTCATGAGTTTCCAGCAAAGCTGGACAGCCAGGGGACTTTGACCATTTGGTTGGGAGCAGGACAGCCATTCTCGTTCAGCTTGTGGGTTATGGTCTGTGTTACTCGTGCGCTCATGGAAGTTTCCAAGTTCATCGGGCACCCGGGAGACTTTTACCATGGGACCCGGACAGGCATTCGCACTCAGCTTGTGGGTTACGATCTATAATACTCCCACTGCCAGCATGTAACCAGTGACTGGGGGGGCCAGGGGACTTTGACCATTTGGTAGGGAGCCAAACAGCCTTGTTTGGTCAGCTTGTGGGTTACGGTCTATTACCCATGCATGGACAGAGAGGCCAGTAAGCCACCTAATGGACTTTTTTTTACTTTGTAGGGCAGCTGGACACAAATGCCAAAACTTTTATGTCTGGGTATGGAGCATGACCGGATACGGAGCATCCGGATAAATCAGTAATTACTGTATTTTCTAAAATCTCTCCTGTGATAGCTACTGATACACCACACATAAGCTCTTCATGATATTATTCTTCAGTATTTAAACTAGTTTCCTAGATATGCTTTGGTGTGATAAATGCAGTAAAACAGTTACTAGAAACCATAAAAGTACACCAGGTATGACAGCATTCATCTCATAAATCGTCTCTAGCTGCATCTTTGGTTTGAAACCCACATAATTTAGTTTTCTAAAATAATGATGCTTCATCTGAAAAATGCTGAAGAAAATCTGCAAAGATTTCATATGAAAATTGTACATTGTTTAACACTGAAATAGTGTAAATTGTACATTGTTTAACACTGAAATAGTGTAAACTGTACATTGTTTAACACTGAAGACAAGACAAGACCGCCAACAGAAATCTGACCATGGTGACAGCTCCAAAGTACCGCTTGCAACAGAAAAAAAAAAAATAGGACTTCATTTTCTTTAATTCACTTTATGGGATATTAAGAGAGTTTGTAACAGCTGAGTTCGTGATTTTAAAAGTAACCTAGAGGATTACTTGGAAATTATCGAAAAAACAGGCATACCCCGATTACCAACGCATCAATAACCAAATACTCACTAACTGAACAAAAGAAATTGGGGAACATTTTCACAATCAGAACACTGCTGATTCACTATTCCGAACACTTTGTCTCTCCCTAGGATGGAAACGAGCGCATCTGAACACAGACGTGGTGGTGTACCCGGCTCTCTCAGTCCTCCCTCTATCCCCTCTCTTTTCCCCCGATCCCTCCTTCATCCCAGCTATGGAAGCTTTTGCACGGGCACAAAGAAAACCAATTCCACAGCCAAATTTGCTCTTGTATTTTTTTTTTTATGTGTCCAACTCTGGGCACAGGCTTCACAGCCTGCTGCCAAGGCCCAGTAGTCCTTGTATATACCATACACCTCTACATGTCACCACCTCAACGCTAACACCCAACTTCCATATTGAATAAATGCTAGGGCTGTCTCATACAGGACTGGTGTACTGGTATTAGAGGGGGTATTTTTACAACATGTTGGCGGTTCTTCTGGTAGATCAGTAAAGTCTGATTTTATGAAATTCAAATCCTTAAATTCTTCCCTGCCCCAGAGGGGATTTGAACCTGAGTCCGAAGCCACCTCTCTACTGAATGAGCCACCGCTTCCCCCAATGGGAGCCCCCACAAACTGGAAAAAGATGCCACTGCTCGCCAGATAACTTAATGTACAGTGCAAAAGTGGGGTCAACTTGAATTACCTCTTGTTATACAATTTTTGTGTTACTTTACTGAAAACAGTTTATTTATTAAGTGATCTATGTATAATACTGGAGAAAAAATGGCTTCTTCATCAAAATATAATAGAAACAGAAGGTTGCGTCCATCTCAGTATAGGGACAGCCTAAATGCGAATATTATGTTGCCTGAGTATTGATCATTGTCATGTTTTTAGATGATGAATGTATATTTGTAAGGAAAAATGGTAAATGGGAAATTGTATTATTACATAACAAATGAAGGAAATATGATACTTAATCGAAGATCGTATGAACTCACTGAGCTCATATGAAGGTGCTTTCTCTTGGGTAGGGTGGCGTAGTTTGTGTGCCCGCCACCAGGGGCCCAGAGCGGTGCTGATGATGTGTAAATACCACACCTGATGCCTGCGCCTTTAGATATAAGCCAATAAATCCAGAAAATATAGTGCCGTGGTCGACTGCACAGCTGAAACACATGTAGAAAAATAGACTGTAGCAGAACTGAGACGTTCTCTCAAAGCAAGAGGATTACCGTGTCTTTAAAAATTCGGGTCGCTGATTTTGGCCCTATAAGATGTTGGCCGTACAATTTTTACTATTATTAAGTGAATAATGGATAGAATCATGTCAGGATATGCCAAATGAAAGATTACGATCTTTCGAAACTGTACGATAAATTTTTCCAACTTTTCTTTTTTTTTTTTAATAGAACAGAGGAAGGAAAAGCAAATGAATGAAAAAAAAAAAAATCCATATACCAGATTACTGGTGTACTCCATTCATGAAATATCTGTAACAGCTGGACTTGAACAGCTGTAGGTTAAAGTTTGGAGGGAAACAACTCTGAGACAGCAAGTTCCAGAGAGATGCAGTTCGGGGACTAGAAGAATTCTGGTAGGCGGAAATCCTGCAATATGGCTGTGTGACATTCCAGTCATTAGTGCTGCCAGATGCCCATGTAGCACGAAGGAAGGTATGGAGAGATGGCACAATGGACGCAACTTCATCTGAGCATTTGCCATAAAAATATCTGTAAAAAAATGCAAGGGAGGCAACATTCCTTCTTACTCTTAGAAGTAAATTATTTGTAATAGCAGGGTTATTAATAATTCCAACAGCTTTCTTCTGAATTTTGTCTAGCTGTTTTAATGCAACCTCTCCACATCCATTCCACAAGGGTGAGCAATATTCAAGCTGGGAGCGCACATGACTCTTGTAAATTAACCCCTTAACCGTGGGTCGTCACTTTCATGACGGTCGGGTGCAATGAATCATACCGCGGGGCGTCACTTGAGTGACTCCGTGTTATTTATAATCCCCCCAGGCTTTCAGGTGGTAACTTGTATCATCTATCAGCACTGGCAATGTCCAACAACAGTCAGAGCTGCTAATGTCATCAGTACTTCCATCCATTGTTGACAATTAAGCCATTTTCCCCCATTCTAGACTCCCCTCCCTACCTCCCCTCCATTACCCTCTCGTGACGTCTGCTGAGCCGCTCTGCGCTAAGTAAATCTTCCCCAGATTTTTCCACTGTTTTCATCCATTGAAATGAGCCCTATGCCCTATTCTTACACAAAATAATATATAATATCAAAAATAAGGTAACTGATAGTGCCATAAACCTGGAATTGGCTAATTATCACTTAGCAACATCCAACCTGCACTCGTCTGCTAATTTCCCCTGCTTTTTTTTTCCGGTGAAATATGCCGTATGAGCTACTCTCGTAATATAAATGTAAATAAGAAAGGAAGGGAGAAGCCTGAGTGATATTTATATTCACCTGGAACTACCTAAAATATATGTATTGTCTAGATTCCCTACGACTTAGCAGCTGAGTTTCAACTCTTTGCTACCGAGATACAGCCAGTTCGCTCCAGTCCTTCTTGGTGAATTGACGCTCGTCCATTTCTTCCGCTGTTGTGCCTATCATAAAAGGCCCTGTGACCTCTACCCCTCCTAAACATCGTGTGGGAAGCGGTAAAGGACTGTAGATATATACAAGTGTAATAGTGTACAAGAAATAATAAAGTGTGAGTGTGTATATGAGTAAGAAATGACAGAACACAAGTGGCGAATTAGTGGGAGTGGGAGGCTCCTACGTGCTTGTATGTTACATTGCTTTCACAGTTTTTTTTTTTTAGTATGGATTCCAAACAACTTGGAAATCATTGAATAGTGTTTCTAGTGATAATATCTGGCAGTGGTATTCAGATTAAGGGATGTCGGGAAGCGTAAAGTAGAGACATAGTTACCCAACTTCAGAAGTCTCCACAAGTCCTACGGTAGTTGACAAGTGCTAAAAAAAAAATCCCAGGAGAAAGCTGAAGGTATGTGCCATATGCATATGTAATTATAATATTCTAGGACTAATAACTGATTTTTGGCAAATATTTAAAAAAAGGTCAGTCAGAGCGCAAATATCCCTGCGGGAATGGCACGGAAAACCTCCGACAACCCCGCGGTGTAGGGGTTAAAGCTATCTGCTCGTCGGTGAAGAAGTTACAGACTCTGTATAATAATCCAAGTTTCTTTGAGGCGGTTTTAGCAAGTAGTCTGACATGAGAGGTCCAGCTGAGGGCATTGCTAAGTGAGACACCGAGAATTTTGATACTTTTGGAAATGGGAACATTAGTAGAATTGAAGGTAATACAGTATATGAATCAGGCAATATCTGTCTATTAGTAAATTGTATATACAAGTAAGACCTCACTATAACGGACTAATTGGGGCTCAGGCCAGTCCAAAATATGCGAAATTCCGATAAAAGCGACATCCGGACTTACCCCTCCTAATCCGGACTTTTTCCGATATATCAGACATTAGTCCAGATTGCATCAGTGGTTTTCACCACCATTGCAGTATTGTACTGTGTTATACCTTCACTACATTAATCAAATGGTATAATAATACTGTACTGTGCACTGAAACACATGTCTTTTACTGTATTTGGTTTTACTAGCATTAAATGAAACAAGGTTGTTTTGTCCCCATTCACTGATCATAGATAAATCTTGATTTATGGAGATGGCTGTGCTGAGTTGAGAATTAGAGATATCAGACTTTGTAAATGGGTGTCTGAGTGGGAATGAACTGTGAAGTGTTGAGTCATCTGCATATGAATGGATGGGATTGTGGGTGACAGACAAAAGATCATTAATATGAACCAGGAACAGGGTTGGTGCCAGAACTGATCCCTGTGGCACGCCAGCATTAATTGAGTGGAAATTGGACTATACATCATCAACTTTTACTCTTATTTTTCTGTCGCTGAGATTTGAAGCAAGCAGGGGAACAAAAGATGTTAGTCCACAGCAAGGGAGTTTGGACAGCAGGGAAAGATGGCATACTCTGTCGAAAGCCTTGGAAATATCTAGGGCTACTGCGTGAGTTTCTCCATATAGGTCGATTGATTGATGGATGGTATGAGTCAGGAGACTGAGTATGTCAATGGTGGATCTATCATGACGAAAACTGTACTGTTTATCGCTGATTAAGTTGTTGGATTCAAGGTGTTTAACTATGTACTTATTGATTAAAATTTCAAATACTTTACCAAGAGAAGATGTGACAGCAATTAGTCTGTAATCAAAGGGGATGTTAGTCCATAGCAAGGGAGTTTGGACAGCAGGGAATGATGGCATACTCTGTCCAAAGCCTTGGAAATATCTAGGGCTACTGCGTGAGTTTCTCCATATAAGTTGATTGATTGATGGATGGTATGAGTCAGAAGATTGAGTATGTCAATGGTGGATCTATCATGACGAAAACTGTACTGTTTATCGCTGATTAAGTTGTTGGATTCAAGGTGTTTAACTATGTGCTTACTGATTAAAATTTCAAATACTTTACCAAGAGAAGATGTGACAGCAATTAGTCTGTAATCAGAGGGGTCAGAGGAACTTCATTTCTTTGGAAATGGGTGGATATCAGCTTGTTTTCATGAATTAGCGAAGAAGCACGTATGCATAGCCTGAATAGTTTAGCAAGAACAGGTGCAAGTTCTGGGGAACACTTTTTCAAAACAATTGGAGGAATTCCATCTGGGCCTGAAGCTTTGTTGGTAGGTAAATTGTCTACGATGGATTTTACGTATCTTGTCTGTATTTTAAGTAGAACAATTTAAGGAGTGTCAAGTTCTAGTACCTGGATGTTCTAACTGACTTCCTCTAAGGTAGAATTTCTGGCAAATGTACTGGCAAAGATATTTGCTTTCCTATGTGGGTCATTTGTAATGTTGCCATCTGAAGACTTTAGTGGGGGAATGGATGATGACTGAATTTCATAACACTTGATAAAAATGTGCTGAATGCAAAATCACACAACAAGCTTTCATTGCTTTTAGTAAACTCTGTGGAGAACTTTTCAGCGTAAATCTCGCTTAAAGCATCAGTAAAATATCTAAGATGAAAATAATACTGGTATAATGCATTATGCATGAGTAATAATCCCAACTGGAATTTTTTTAAAGGAAGGTACACCAACTCTGAGCGGGTTGAGACCCCATGCTATAAGTGATCCAGAAAACACTGGCAACTTTCAGGAGTTTGCGGGAGCTCTAATTGGTTACATTGGTATAAATTATATACAATCATGGAGTGGAGGGGAAATTGTTGAGTGTTGTGAAGAGTACGTAGGAAGGAGCTAGGGCTACTGTGCGAGTGGATGGTGAGCTGAGTGAGTTCTTTGATCTGAATGTGGGACTGAAACAGGGTTGTGTGATGTCTCCATGACTGTTTGATGTATACATGGATGGAGTTGTAAAGGAGGTGCAAGGTAGGGCAGTGGATGTGGGAGTGGCTCTAATGAATGAGGGTGAGATGTGGAAGATTCTGGTGTTTTTATTTGCTGATGATACAGTATTGTTGCGTGAAGATGAATGGGAGTTGCAAGGTTTGGTGAATGAATTTGGGACAGTGTGTAAGAAGAGGAAACTGAAAGTCAATGTAAACAAGAGTAAAGTTATGGTGGTTGAGGAGAATGAAGTCACAGAATGCACAGTGAGGTTGGATAGTGAGGATATGGAGAATGTGAGTGCATTCAAGTACTTGGGTAGTGTGATGAGTAAGGATGAAAGTATTGGGGATGAAATACTTGAAAGGGTACAGCAGGGAAGGAAGGTTGTTGGTTCACTGAAAGTGATGATGAGAAACAGGGAGGTGAGAATGAAAGTCAAGAAGTCACTGCATAACAGTATCGTGATCCCTACCCTGATGTATAGAAGTGAGGCATGGACCTTGCTAGAGGGTAACAAGTCAAGAGTGAGAGCAGTGGAAATGAGTTACTTGAGAGGAGCATGTAGTGTGACATGGAGGGACAGGTTGACGAATGAAGAAGTGTAGGAACGTTGTGGTGGATGTAGATGTGGTTGAGAAGATTAAGAGAAATACACTGAGGTGGTTTGGACATGTGGAGAGAATGGAGAATGAGACTGACTAAGAGGGTGTATGCAGGTGGGATGGAGGGGGGGTGAGGGAGGGGAAGACTGAGGATGAGGTGGAGGGATGGAGTTGAGATGTATATGGTGGAGGGGTGAGTGAGCTGGAGGGAGGGTAGGCAAATGGTGGGTGACAGAGCGACTTGGAGGCGTTTTTGTCTGCGGCCACCCTTTGCGGGATTAGGGCGTCGGGCTATAGATAGACAGATCTTTGCTGGTGATTATACTATAAAAAAGTTAATAAAAAAACACAAAACTGATGCATAAAAGGACAGAAATGCAGTTAGAATAAACTTGTTTCAGTGCAAAAATAGCTTCAAATAACTTTCCAGCATCCTTGCGCAAAATTTTGCCCTAACGATGCGAGAGTTAGGCACATAACTAGATGCTGAATTTCTCGAGCTTTCTAGTGGTGTTTTTGGAATTTCGATACAACCAATAATTTTCGAGTAAATTGCCAAAAACTAAAAAAAAAAAAAATGCCAAGCGTGGAGGGGGAAGGAGCAGGGATGGGGGGGTTGGGGACAGAGGGAGAAGAGGGAGGGGGANGGTAAGAGAGAGTAAGAGAATGAGTGTGAGTGAGTGAGACTGACGGAGTGAGTGAGAGTAAGTGAGTGAGTGCATATGAGTGAGTGAGAGATGAGTAAGTAAGAGAATGAATGAGTGAGCAAGTGTGTGAGATGAGGTGGGGGGGATAGTAGGGCAGTTTGGTTTTCTTATCTCCCTCCCTGTCCCACCACCCTCTCCCACTCCAACTGTCTCACTCCCCTTCCCCCTGCCCTTCCCTTCCCCCCCCCCACCTTCCCTTACCCCCACTTGCTTCCCTCTCCACCATTCCCCTTCCTCTGCCCTCTCCCGCCCACATGTAGCCAGGTGTCCGTGCCCAGCTGGCTGTCAGTTCCCCTCCCACTGCTTCACCTTCCTACATGTGATGATTGCTGTTTCATTGTTTAGCAATAGTACTGTTTATGAGGGTAATAACATAACCTATTGTTATGCTACGTATTTGCGGGTCGGTTTCTCGCCCTCAAATACGCAGGCTACAGCGGGTCCCTATTCTAGACCGGGTCGGTATCAATGAAAAATAGAACTGGACACAAAAAACAAGACAGTGAATGTTACACACATTTATTACAAATATCTTCCCAGAGACAATAATACATCAACAAATACATTAGATGCTGGGTTTGCCGGGGATGGGTTAACGATGATGATGATGATGAGATTCGCCACACGGGTGTGGCACGGGCTCAGGGTGGAGAGCCCGTAAGTGACGAATCAGATGATAAAAGAAAGAGGAGCGTCCACTGCATGGCAGCAGATAGACGCAGACGTGAGAGAAGAAATTAGGAAGGTGGCGCTATGACTAGTGAGGCGGAGGGTAAGAGGATACAGTAGAGAGAAGTGAGGAGACAGTAGAGAGAAGTGAGGAGACAGTAGAGAGAAGTGAAGAGACAGAGGAAAGAGCAACAATCTCAGCAGCAGTGTCTGAGCGTGAGACACGCCTGACAAGACGGTTGTGAAGAGAGAGACGCAGAGAAACAGTGGAAGGGCAGTCCAAGAGATAGTGCAGAAGAGGCCAGTCGTCAATTTGGTGACAGTAAGGGCACGGGTCAGGTTGCTGCCCAGAAATCTGGGAAAAGCAGGGGTGCCCAAGCCTGAGGCGGCAAAGACCTACTATGAGAGCGTTAGGGGTGTGGGACGGGGCAACAAGCGGCTGGTAACGAGTTGCCGCGCAAACCACGAGGCAGATCGTGAGCCAGCAGCAACCTAATCCTCATGAGCCTCACGAGTGAGCCTAATGGTGGAGGTGTAGGCTTTTCTCTTAACACTCGCGAGGCTGTGCCCTAAGGGAAAGGTTACAGTGGGGAGAGCGGTGGCACGCCGAGCAGCGGCATCAGCTGCTTCATTGCCGTGGATACCCACATGGCTGGGTATCCAATGAAGAGTGATGTCGGTGCCCCGGCGTGCAATGGTGTCAGCCACAACTAGAATGGAAGTCAGCAGGGCAACATTTTCCTTGAAGTGCCGCGCACGAAGACTGAGCAGTGATGAGAGCGAGTCTGTGTGAATAATGAGGTGCCTATGGTGGTGTAGGCTGGCATCTCTAAGGGCACCAAGGATGGCGACAAGCTCAGTCTCAGCACGGCCCTCACAGTAAAATGCTGCACCCGCTGAACCATCAGCAGTGACTGATCCATCAGTGTAGTACTCAGCAGCCCCCGGGACACGAAGAGTCGCCATCCTTCTCAGTGCATCTTGCCGCAACAGTGAGGGCAGGGATGCTCTAGGGGAGGCACTGGAAGGGGCAAGTCCACGAATCACAGGGGGCAGCCATGGTGGTGGAGGCGAGTAGTCAGGACGAGGGAGGTCAGGGCCTCCCTGCAAGGTCTGAGTAAGGGCAAGTTTGTGAACAATTGACACAATGGAGTGAGCCCAGTCCCTTCTTGAATGATAGAGATTCAGAGGCCTGTCAAGGGTACACTGCAGCACAACAGAGACAGACAGCTGAGGCCTGGATCTGCAGAGCTGTGCAGCAACTGCAGTCGACCGACTCCAGACGCGATGTTGAAGAGAGGGAAAGCCACTCTCCAACCTCAGATTCTCGGCGCGCATCCACATAGGAGCACCCAATATCACACGAAGCGCAGAGTTTTGCAGGACTTCGAGAGAGCGGACCTGCACACCCGAGAGTCCGACAAGACACGTTGCACTGTAGTCAACAAGTGACCATATTGCGTGCGTGTAGAATGTTCGTAGAGTACGAGGCGAGGCACCGAGATTCCTGTGGGAGAGAGCTTTTAGGGCAGTGATACCAGGGGCAGCCCTCTCTCGTATGTACTTGACATGCTTTGAGAGGGTCAGGCGGCTGTCCAGCCACACTCCCAAGTATTGATGACTGTTGACTATGCCAAGCTGTTGCCTCCCAAGTGAGAGGGGATGTTCGGGTGGACGCATCCCAAAAGGTAGGCATTTCGTCTTATCAGGGTTCAGTTTCAGGCCTAGTTCACAGCACCTGTCATGCAGGCGGGTTAGAGCAGTTGGTGCATGTCTATAACAATCCTTACGCGAGATGACGAGGACGAGATCATCTGCGTAGCAGAGGAGGGTGGTACCTCTGCCGAAGTCAATCAACAGCAGCTGTTCGACAAGCAGGTTAAATAGGAGGGGACTAAGCACGCCTCCCTGTGGCATCCCGTTAATATGAGGGTGGGGGGGAGAGAGCTGTCCCTGAAAGCGTACACTAGCACAGCGGCCAGTAAAGTAGTTGCGCAGCCAGGAGAGAATCCTGCCACGAACACCCTTGGCAACAAGCGCTGAGAGTACAGCCTCAGGGACAGCTAACTCAAACGCCTTCTCTACATCAAGGAAGACAGCCAAGCCTCGGCCATGTTTCAGCTCACCTAGAAAAGAGGCCAAGCACTGCACAGCACTTCTGCCAGGGAGACAGGCAAAGAGATGCGGGTGCAGCGGGCCCAATTTCCAGGAAAGACGAGAAAGAA
>JAGKTI010030819.1:0-12291 GCA_018397915.1 Birgus latro
AGAGAGAGAGAGAGAGAGAGAGAGAGAGAGAGAGAGAGAGAGAGAGAAATTTCTCATCAACATCCTAGCATTATTTCCCACTGTTATAAACAAAAAGGTCAACACAATAGCAGGGAAACCACCTTAAGAACACCAAGCATAAGTATTAACTCTTTCACATGATGGTGCCCCTTTACTTATTTAGATACCAACCATTTTATCTAGCTAAACAAAGATCTCAAGAAAAGGGTTATACAGTCCCCATTAACTCCTTCAGATCCATGATGTCCTTATTAAAATGTATTTTTGCTACTGCCACATGACTTTTTTATGGAGACCTCTCAAATTAATGGAATGCAATGTCGTTACATCGCCTAATTCTCATCTTCCTTGCACCACCAACTTTCTGCAAACAACATATATCTTAACTACCGGTGCTTTATTCTCACTGCTGTAAATATTTATTCAGCCTACAGAACCAGACCATCACCTTCAAATCAATACGTTCAATACTTTGGTACAATAATATTTCCCCACCAAATTACAGGACTTCAGTTCTTTGGTACAGTAATATATCTCTACCAAATTACTTAATTCTCGTTAATGGGATGAAAGAAAAAAAAGAGAGGGGGGAGGGAATGAACCCATAAAGGAAGTCTCATTCTCAAAGGACAAAAATTTTCCATTCACATAATACTGTACAATGTTGTTACCATGATGTATTGCATTATTTATTTAGCATCACTGTGTTGTATAATTTATTGCATATCTTGACATTATTTGGTAACACAAGTTCCTGACAAACAGGAAGCATTACTGGAACTACAAAAACTTAATTAAACTCTCAGGGAATCTTCCTGAGAACTGTTTTTAAAAATGGTAACAGCCAGTCCCACAGTACCCCCTTTGAGATGTATGGGTCTGCGGCCAGGCTACTGTACTCCACAACATTTAAGGGTAAGCGACCTACCTCACCCCCTGGTGGCAGTATATGATCCTGGGGATTCAAGCTCTGGGTGGAGTACATGACCGCCACTCTATCTGGTTTCCTCACACCACTTAACCACCAGGCTCCAAAGAAAAACTGCTTACAGTTAAATCTGTGTTGTACCCAACAACAATAAAATGCAGTATGGTACATAAAAATGGTACCATTGCCATCATTGCTTCCTTTACGCAGTCTTGAAACCATGTCAAATCCTGATGAGATCTTGCTAAACAGTATCAATAATGATTACGAGGAACGGTAACAACGGCAATGATCAGTAAAAGAAAGAGACAAACCCATATTAACCCTTTAAAAACCAAGAGGACACACAGTGTGGGAAGGCCCCAAGGCTAGGATACCACAGTTCAGATCATTTAAGCAGCAGGAAACCACTCTATGACCCTGGCAGCATTTACATGACACCAAAACCTCCAGCCATCTCTTAGATTCGATTTGTATTGACTACCTCTAGGATTTGAATTACAGCACATTAGCACACAATCCTCTTCCTAAAATTATCCAGTACAATTCAAGTCATCTGGTAAAGACAGACTCATTTCATTAGCCTGGAGCCTCAGGTGTGAGGAAAGATTACTGACAGCTAGGTACATTATGTTTACCGTCTATCTACATTACTTACAATATTATATACATTTCAGTTATGTTTATGATTATCTACATTACTTACAATACTATATACATTATAGTAAGCTCAATATTACTTATCGTTACTACTCTACACAACCTTTATACAGAAACTTTATACTGTAATACCAGTTCAGTATCTGCAAATTATCTACATTACTGTACTATGTTCACTACAGCAAGTTCAACAATACCTACTGTTAATGTTCTACTCAATCCTTTTACAAATAATACATGTCTACAACCTTCTACAATACCTGTACTATACACATTACTGTAAATTCAATATTACTACACACACACACACACACACACATTTATGTATACCCGATTGTTAATATTTCTATTGGATTCTGAGTAATGGTATGTATATATAGAAAAACAAATTCTGAAATGGTATTACCTCTTTTCACTTCCTTATTGTTACCGCCAAACACCTTATGCTATACGAAAGACGACTCGGGCTGAAATAATGGTAATACCAATCACAAGTTGTCTTTTTCTACATATTACCCAAATCAGAAATAAGATGTGCTAATGACTAGGAGACTGTGACAGGTGGGTAATTAGATAATGAAACATGCAAGGACCACATTCTCATGAGCTTGAGAGGCTCCCATGCACCTATAGTACAGTATTTCTAAACGATATGTTTCGTATTTTAAACCATGATACTATATTTTTTGTAACAATATTCTATATCAACATATTCTGCACAAATAACAAACCTGAGAAGATTAACATGCTATAAACAAAAAATAAACTGGCAAAGGAGCAATGTAAGGAGCCTCATAAGCCAATGAAAATAGCGTGGCTCCAAATCACTCTCCGAGCCGTTCCTGCAACACACAAGAGAACTAGAACTCCACAGTCCACCATGGGGATATCTAGATGTGTCGCAGAGAAGGTCCGAGTTGAGACATGTGCCAATCTGGGCCTGGATTCACATACAAACTTATCAACTCCCTGTTGTAACTCTTTTTTTTTTTTTTCCAAGAAGAAAAAAGAGATATGGGATGCTTCTGCACTCTCATTTCCTCATCCTTCCTGGGAAAACAAGTCACAGGTACATCTGGGAATTAATGATGAGTATGTCTGTGGATTTGGTCCCCATATTCCAGCCCCATCACTCTATGCTACAGGAGGTACGTAACAGTGTGGAATTGTATTGCCACCACCTCTCTGGAGACGAAGTAGAGATCCATGAGTCTTCCATAATGCGAGGAAAAAAAACATTATAGTAAATGTGGGTTTGAAGAGTTAGACCACAGTTACACTGTTTCATGGTCAGGTTAGGCTTATTAAGTTGGATCCAGATGGTACATCTCATTTTGGAGATTCACAGTGCTATATACTGTATGTGGTTCTTCTAAACATGAAGAAATAAGCTGCCCAAATCTAATCTGATGGACTTAATATAATTGTGATGCAACATAACTGTGACCTACCTCTATTGACACTGATATTTATTGCCATTTCAGCCATTTCCTCACATTATGGGAGGTCTATGGAGAAGTGGTGGTCATATTATTCCACAAAATAGTAAATGATGTCACACCAGAACAGTGGATGATGCTGGACCAGAAGGATGGGTGACAGACCGGAACAGCAGATGAGGTTGCACCAGGACAGCAATTGATCCACCAATGGAACAGCACACGTCCACATCTGCACAGTGTAGGACTCCGCATTTCAACAGCATAAAGGTCCATGTATTAACAGGACAGGACTTCAGACATGAACTGCACAGAATCCCACAGTTAAAATGCATGGGATTTCACATTTTAGCAGAGCTGATCTCCATATCTGAATTGCAAAGGACTTTGTATTTTATCAGCTCAGGTCTCCACATCTGAGCTGTATAGGCTGCACACCATAAAATCTCACAGGATACAACACTGGAATAGTGCATGGTGACAACTATACCAGCCAATTAAATCACACTGCTACCATCACTATTTGGTGAGGCCATATGCATTGGACCATAGCCTGTTGGCCCAGGTTTCATGACCCCAGATGTTGGAGTGCATCCTAATCTGGAGCCTAACCTGGTCCTCATACCTCAGTCTAGGGTAGAGGCTCAGACCAGTGATCTTCTCCACATCCTGAACTTTTGCACTGAACAACTGTGCAAATCTATTCGCATCCTGGAATTTAAAAAATGGAAGAAAAGTTCATTTGTCATTAATGGTACATCATCTGAAAAATTTATTTTCAAAATAATATAAATAACACTTGCTACTTGCAATGTGCTTCACTAACAACAACATTCATATTGAACAACTTGGCAAAAGAAAACATCATGACATAGGCACTTTACACATCAATCACATAAGGAAAAATCTATAACACAGCAAGAAAAATGGGTATATATAATCACTATATCAGCAACATCAATAGCATTCAGTAAGCCAGGGAGACATGAGGATCCATAAGGAAACTCATAATGCAGAGGTTTTTAAAATAGCATCTCAGTAACATTAAAAACATTTAGTACAATGTGATGACCCACCAGACAGTTGGATACGTAGAGGTACTGAGGGTATATGAAGGCAAGAGCATCAAGGTGGCTGGATGGACAATGGGCCAGATTCCCTACCCACCTAAGGCAGCGGGTCACCACCATGAACATGTGGCTAGGAACTGCAACACTGTTCTTTCGTCTGCAAAAACAAACAAGATCGGCATCACTGAAAACCTGGTGATTGCATTTCAGTCTGGCTGTATGTACTGGTGTTCCTCTCCCCCCAAAAGCTCAGTCTGGAAATGAAGAATTAATCCCTCTTCAGGATATTTAGGTAAGCACCAATAGGCACTGCAGCACCTCAATGTGCTTGATCACCAAGAAACACTGTTGATAATGTTTAAAATTCTGTAATACATTGGCTTATGCTCAATGGCGATCAAGTTGATGAAACAAGCACAGATGAATGAGAATGATGACAAAGCCTCAGTCAGAATATTTGAAAAATTGGCAATGAAGATAAACTTCGATCCCAAGAAGTACACTGAGCTGGTAGAGCTTTCTTCTGCCACAGTTCCTCCATTACTGAAGAACAGACTGGACCAAATGGATGAAAGCCAACCCATCGTACAGGAAGTGTACTTTTGCCATTCCCAAGGAGTGGAACGCTGCACCAAGGACGTCACATCCACCATAAGTAAAGTATTTGGGCATGAATCGTGTCATGGTATGCTCTTCCAGTGTAAGCGATCTCGCAGCTTTTTCCCGAAGTGTGAAAGTAAACAAGACTTTTGATGTGTTCAACTGTTCATGCCATTTCTACTGTTCTTTTTCTTTTTCATGAAATAATGCCTTTCATATGATTTGAATACATTTATTTCAACTGTTACTTTTATTTTTAAAGTTTAAATTTATCACAGAAATTGCATTTTAGTTCATCCCAAAAAATAGCATGTGTTTCTAATTTTTTTGAAAAATAACACTATTTTTAAATCCAAGGTGCTGGAATGGGCACATATATATCGAAACATTTTTTTTGTAGCGTTACTGTCATTGTAAAGGAGCATCATTCTGACTATGTTTCAACCTGGCAACCCTAAGTTGGTTTCTTTTCGACCTGTCCTAATGTACACATTGCTTGCTAATATGAGAGTAGCATGTACATAAATGAAGATGTACTGAGAAAGATAAGAACATTATTCATTAGACCAACCCTGGAGTATGAATCTGTAGTCTGGAATCCACATCTCAAAAAACACACAGATAAGACTGAAAATGTACAAGGAGCCATTACAAGATGGGCACCAAGTTTAAGGGATCTAAGCTATGAAGATAGACTAGAAAAATTAAACCTACAAAGATTACAAGAAAGAAGGAAATGAGGAGGCATGATTATGCTATATAAATGCGCAACAAAAAAAGAGAAAATAGACATAAATGAGTATATAACCTATGGGCAACCAACAGCAAGTGGACACTGCAAAAAACTACATAAAAAGAGAGGTGAAAAAAACGTAACGAAATTCAGTTTCCCAAACAGAGCAACTGATCAGTGGAATGCACAGCCGAATGAAATAGTGTGTGCCAAACCTATTCATAAATTTAAGGATATGTATAATAAAAATGGTTCAAAACAAGGGACAGTATGAGCCTGACTCATTCCCGTAAAGATACAGCTGGATATGATAAGAACACACACATACACACACACACATATGGAAATGAATTTGTAAATACTGTATAGTACACAAAAGTAAAGTCAAAGTTCAGGTGTAAGAGGGATCCTTCCATTATGTTAGGAGAGCCGAGTGAAAAAATACATGAAGTGATGGAATGAATGGGGGGGGGAGGGATGCAGAGATTATGAAGTGCAGAATGCATTATTAAAACAAGGAGTACTAGAGGCTCTTCTTCTATGTGGCCATCCCTTGGAAGGAGTTCCTGGAGGGAACAATAAATCAGGGTTTGACATATAAAGTAATTATGTTACATCTCTATCACTCTTGTATTTAGGCTATCTTGAGATTCTTGACCATTAAAATAGTAGCTATCCTAAAAATAACATACCATTCTCATTTATTTCTGCCGGACAGATTATAAGAAATGATCAAGCTTTTGTGAATAATGACACATTGTAGCACAAGTACTGAAATTTCCTGTTAGTGCTGCACAGCATATTTGTAATGAGCTCACAATAAGATATCGGGAAGGGGGCAAAAACCCCTAATTGCACCCCTACTAAATGTTTTTTTTTTTTTTAATGCAAGGAAGAAACCAAAGGCCATGGGCCTGACTGCACGCCTACTAAACATTTTTTTTTTTTTTTATGCAAGGAAGAAACCAAAGGCCATGGGCCCACATATGGTTCCTTCCAAGAAAAAGCAAAAACAATACAAAAGAGAGCCAAAGTCAAGATCCATTCATTTCAAGATGCCTGGACACGCTGCATTTGAAAGTCTGGAGATCATAGGAAGCAGGGCATATAGACAGAGGAAGACAGTTCCAGAGTTGACCAGTTGCATAAATGAAAGACTGGGAGTGACAGTTAACTCTTGCATTAGAGAGTTGGACAGAAAAGGGATGAGAGTTTGTTGCTAGACGGGTACTACGTGCCCGTCATAGAGGTGGAGGGATGCAAGCAGACAGTTCAGAGGAACAGTGACCGTTGAAGTAGCGACAGAAGAGAGATAAAGATGCAAAAGTGTGGTAAAGAGACAAAGGTTGAAGAGAATCAGTAAGAGGAGGAGAGTTAATGAGACAAAAAGCCTTTGACTCCACCCTATTGAGAAAGGCTGCATGTGGGGAGCCTCCCCACACATGAGAGTTGTACTCCATACATGGGCGAATAAAACCTGTGTACAAGGTCAACAACTGTACAGGGGTAAAGAAAGTTCAGAGTTGGCTTAGCACACCTAATCTCTTGGAAGCAGATTTCACAAGAGATGCAATATGTTCTTTCCAAGACAAATCCCAAGAAAATGAAACCCCAAGCATGTTCAAGGTTGATGCAGGACTGAGCTGGACATTATTAAACATTAGTGGGTAATCCTGAGGAAGATTTTGTCAGGTTGATAAGTGTAAGAACTGAGTTTTTGATGCATTAAAAATAACAAGATCATTTTTACCCCAATGCCTTTGATCAGAGCTGAAGCTACAAATCAGAACAGTTCTGCTTAAAACAAAACTGTTTTCACCTATCTAATGAAGAAACCATCTCTAGTCACTGCACCATGACACAGGTTGATAGTAAAGCCAACAATGAATTGGAAACAGCAAATGACCAGTCTAAGACTGAAAATCTCTCTGTCACCTCCTGGGAATGGGACTATGAGTACATAGCAAGAGTGTCACTGTAACCAGGACATCCTAACAACAGTAACATCAGGAGTCTTAGACACACACACCTAATATCCTCATGTCTGTCAGCAAAGGTGTCCCGGTCATAATCAAACGCAGGTCCCGCCACAACATTGATGGCCCCATACTGATCCCTCCACTGCTCCACCAACGCCTCCAGCTCCCTCCACCTCTGCTTCAAGGCTTGGCTGGTGGGCACGGCATTGGAGATGAGGAACGCCAGGGGCCCACAGTCATCTCGAGCGGTGAACCCTGGCCAGAAGAAATACATGGCTAAAATGAGTCCACTTACAGGTAGGTAGGTAGGTTTGTAAACAGGGTGGTGGGCTGGCAGGTACCCAGGAAGGTGGGTAAGTATAGACTATGTACAAAGTACAATACAGGTAAGCAGATACTCTGTACTATATATACAATAGGTAGGTAGGCAGGTAGGTAGACAAATACTCTGTACTGTTGGTACAACAGGTAGGTTGGTACACAGGTAGATGAATAGGTACCCTATACTGTAGGTACAACAGGTAGGTAGGTAAGTAGGTATAAAGACAGATATAATATATATAACAGATGGAGAGTAAATAAAGATGATTAAGATGAAGACAAAGGAAGATGATGAAAACTGAGAAGATCATCACCACCATTATAAGGCTGATATTAACTTACGAGGTGGAAAGAGTGGATGAGGGAAGATCTTCTGGTATAAAAGGAAGTCATAGGCACGACATGACAACCTCTCCTGTGGTTTTAGTCTAATATCACTGGTCCAGGGGTAGTGGCCATTGCTCCCACCACTGTTATGTAGGGTGTAGCTCGTCCACAAGGGCATCTGCAGCAGTGTTGAGTACCCTGGTGGTGAAATGAGATGATGGTCAAACAAAATTATCTGGTAAAAGAAACACCTTTTGCAAAAGAATTCTTTACCAAGTTAATACACTTTCCTCTTTCTAACTTGGTAAATGCAAGGTGTATCTTTTTATTGTGTAATTACATTTCATTCTGTTGGGAATTGCCGATAATCTATCTATCTATTGCTGGATGCCTTAATCCTGTAAGGGGTGGTCACAAAACAAATCGCATCCATGCCACCCAGTATCCCGCCATATCACTGTCCTGCTCCCAGCTCACACTCTCCGCTCTCATACTGTATACCTCTCCACTCCATCCCTCCATCTCATCCTTGGCCTCCCCCTCCCTTTCCCCTCCTCCACCTCACTCACATACACACTCCTCATTAGTTTCTTGCTCTCCATCCTCTCCACATGGCCAAACCTCCTCAATGTATTTCTCCTAATGATTTGTATCCCATCCACGTCAATAATAATGCCCTTAATAATAATAATAATAATAATAGTAATAATAATAATAATAATAATAATAATAATAATAATAATAATAATAATAATAATAATAATAATAATCCATCCATCCATCCATCATCCAATCCTATATCAACCCACAGAGGAGCGTAGAAGCCCGTGTCTAGGCAAGTTGGTCCAGACATTAAAGATGAGTGTGACCAGCCTCACTCATCCCTGAGTGGCATTACGTGAACAATAAACACCAACCACCCCTTGGGTATAAACCTTCACCGGCTAAATAATAATAATTCATTCAGAATTATTATTATTATCATCATCATCAAGAGCATTATGTTTTTCTCCTAATGCTTTCCATACCATCCACATTAATAATAATGCCCTTAATAATAATAATAATTCATTCAGGATAATTATTATTTTTATTATCATCAAAGGCATTATGTATTTCTCCTAATGCTTTCCATCCCATCCACATCAATAATAATGCCCTTCATAATAATAATAATAATAATAATCCATCCATCTATCCATCATCAAATCCTATGTCGCCCCATGAGGAGCGTAAGAACCCGGGGCTAGGCAAGTTGGTCATGACATTTCAGATGAGAATGACCAGCCTCACTCATCCCTGAGTGGCATTACGTGAACAATAAACCCCAACCACCCCTTGGATACAAACTTTCACCAGTTCAATCCGACTGGAGTGCCTTAATCACCCACTAAACCACCAGGCACCAAGATTTGGTTATGTTGTTACCACTCAGCATAGTAAATGGTTTCCTAGTGTACAGGAAACCATTTGGCTTGTCACTCAGTGTAGAGTCACCCACAGGCAGAAGGAAGAGGAAAGAATGTTAATAATAATAATAATAACAAAAATGACAATAAAAAACTACAACACTGATAGTGGCACAATCAGATAATTATCAAACTAAAGAAAGTACATTAAAAGGCAACAATATCAACAACATCAATCCATTATGACCATCGCCACTAACCTGTGACAAAATCAGGCTGCATCATGAGTAGTGCATAATCCCTGAGTCCATTCATCTGTGGTACACCCCAGGGGAGGTGGTGAGCAATGAGGGAGTGAGCATTGTCCTGAGCCTCCTCTAGCACCCCCCTCAGATCCACACCACTGTACATGTCACCCTTGCAGTCAGATTGTGGGTGGAAGTACTCAATTACTTCTTCTTCTGGGACTCCAGCCACGGGAGGTGGGTATTCCTGAAGAAATGAATATAGTAAATGCATTTTTATGTAAATTAATATTGTAAATATACGGTATATTAGTGTGCTCTTGACACTGAAAGGATGCATGGTAGACCAAGAAGGTGAATGGATATGTAAACAGAGTGTAAGTAAGAATGTGAGGTATGGAATGGGATGGGTTGAACCTGAAACTGAAAGAGGAAAACATAAAACTAGATCAATTAGCAGGGGCATTTAACAATATACCTGTACAGTAAAACCTCTTTTAAGTTGGAATATTTGGGGCTGAGGCCATTCCAACTTCATTGAAATTCCAACTTATGGAAAGTGTGAGGCCTCCAGACTATTTAAAAAAATAAAAAATAAAAATAAAAAAATAATAAAAATAATAATAATTTACCATGTTTGCAGAAGGTGTAATCCAAGCATAAGGAGGGCCTTTTGGTAGGATATAGAGGTTTTTGGCGGGCACATGATGACTTCTGTGCAACACCTGGGAGCCATGTAAGCCTTGCTGGTAACGAATAAAAGTGTGGATCACAGAGTCACTACAGGAGCGGTTGCAAGAGAGTACCAACACGGGTGGTGGCAGACACCAGACTAATGATGGGCCCTCAAAGGCTAAAACATTATGAACCTCGTGCATCATGCTGAGATTGGGTTTCCATTTGATGACATTTTATGACTTGGGAGTTTTTTCCAGGAATTAGATGACAATTTTTTCGAAAATTTATATTATTTTCATCAACGAATGTCATATGCCATTCCGACTTAAGCGTAATCCCGACTACGAGAGTTCCAATTTATGGAGGTTTTACTGTACTTGGTAGTTAACAGAATAACAATGAGAAACAATAACAATTTCCCATCCATCCATCCATCTTCCGATCCTATGTTGCCCCATCAGGAGTGTAGGTGCCCAGGGTTTGGCAAGTTGGTCCTGACATTTAAGATGAAAGTGAAAAAACAATTATAATAACAACAATAATCCATCCATCCATCATCCAATCCTATTTTCCCCATGAGGAGCGTAGAAGCCTGGGGCTAGGCAAGTTGGTCCTGACATTTAAGATGCGAGTGAAATAACAACAATAATAATTATAATCCATCCATCCATCATCCAATCCTATGTTGCCCCATAAGGAGCATAGGAGCCCGGGGCTAGGCAAGTTGGTCCTGACATTTAATATGAGAGTGACTAGCCTCACTCATCTGAATGGCATTACTTGAGCAATAAACCCCAACCACCCCTTGGATAGAAACCTTCACCAGCTCAATCCAACTGGAGCACCTTCCCACTAAACCACCAGGTGCCATAATCTTGCTATATGGTTACCACCCAGCATGTCACTCAGTGTAGAGTCACTCAAAGGCAGAAGGAAGAAGAAAGAATGAAGGAAAGAAAGACAAAAGAGTTTAAAGTTGCCCCCTGGCAGAAGGACAAGGAAAGAATGAAGTAAAGAAAATAATAATAATAATAATAGTAATAAAAACACCAACACCACTCACCATTGGCAACTCCGGTAAAGATGGAGGAGAGATAAGGATATGGTGAAGTGCTCCCCAGGTGCCATTGTTAGGGGCAGGCGTTATTCCAAGTAGCACACACATTAAGTTGTACAGCTCGATGTTTTGAAAGATCTCAATGTCCATGTTGCGGTGGAAGGCAGGACCGTGAGCCAGGAAGAGGGACTGAGGGATAGAAAGAGCTGTCATCTGTCTATCTACTTAGTTAGCTCTATATTTGTTACACATACTGCTGGTCAGCTGGATGTTCTGAAAGCTCTCATGTCTAGGTTGTGGTGGGCAGCAAGACCATGAGCCAGAAAGAGAAATCAGGGGAAAGATATGTGGATGATGTAGCTACTAGCTAAGTAGTTATCTATCCTTCTGTTATCAAGGTATCTAACTGTCTGTCTCTCTGTTACACAAATTAGGCTTTATAGCTCAATGTTTGGGAATATCTTGAAGTCTAAGTTCCAGTGAAAGATAGGACTGTGAGCCAAGAGTAACTGGAATACAAAGAGTGGCTATCTATCTATCTGTTTATCTATCTACCCATCATTTATTAATCACAAACATCAGGTTGTATATCTGTGTGTGTCTCTGAGATAACAGTTATTGGAAAATTATTTATGTTGTAATATTTTCTGTACTCTACCACACATCATAAAAATAACCATGCAACTGCCAATGCACCATATCAATTGCCCAAAAAACTACAAAATCCCACAAACAAGGAATTCATAAATACACAGAAACCCTAAAATACAAACCCCCAAAAATACAAGAAACAAACACACACACTAAAACACAAAACCCCAAAA
>JAGKTI010030820.1:0-12291 GCA_018397915.1 Birgus latro
AGAGAGAGAGAGAGAGAGAGAGAGAGAGAGAGAGAGAGAGAGAGAGAAATTTCTCATCAACATCCTAGCATTATTTCCCACTGTTATAAACAAAAAGGTCAACACAATAGCAGGGAAACCACCTTAAGAACACCAAGCATAAGTATTAACTCTTTCACATGATGGTGCCCCTTTACTTATTTAGATACCAACTGTTTTATCTAGCTAAACAAAGATCTCAAGAAAAGGGTTATACAGTCCCCATTAACTCCTTCAGATCCATGATGTCCTTATTAAAATGTATTTTTGCTACTGCCACATGACTTTTTTATGGAGACCTCTCAAATTAATGGAATGCAATGTCGTTACATCGCCTAATTCTCATCTTCCTTGCACCACCAACTTTCTGCAAACAACATATATCTTAACTACCGGTGCTTTATTCTCACTGCTGTAAATATTTATTCAGCCTACAGAACCAGACCATCACCTTCAAATCAATACGTTCAATACTTTGGTACAATAATATTTCCCCACCAAATTACAGGACTTCAGTTCTTTGGTACAGTAATATATCTCCACCAAATTACTTAATTCTCGTTAATGGGATGAAAGAAAAAAAAGAGAGGGGGGAGGGAATGAACCCATAAAGGAAGTCTCATTCGCAAAGGACAAAAATTTTCCATTCACATAATACTGTACAATGTTGTTACCATGATGTATTGCATTATTTATTTAGCATCACTGTGTTGTATAATTTATTGCATATCTTGACATTATTTGGTAACACAAGTTCCTGACAAACAGGAAGCATTACTGGAACTACAAAAACTTAATTAAACTCTCAGGGAATCTTCCTGAGAACTGTTTTTAAAAATGGTAACAGCCAGTCCCACAGTACCCCCTTTGAGATGTATGGGTCTGCGGCCAGGCTACTGTACTCCACAACATTTAAGGGTAAGCGACCTACCTCACCCCCTGGTGGCAGTATATGATCCTGGGGATTCAAGCTCTGGGTGGAGTACATGACCACCACTCTATCTGGTTTCCTCACACCACTTAACCACCAGGCTCCAAAGAAAAACTGCTTACAGTTAAATCTGTGTTGTACCCAACAACAATAAAATGCAGTATGGTACATAAAAATGGTACCATTGCCATCATTGCTTCCTTTACGCAGTCTTGAAACCATGTCAAATCCTGATGAGATCTTGCTAAACAGTATCAATAATGATTACGAGGAACGGTAACAACGGCAATGATCAGTAAAAGAAAGAGACAAACCCATATTAACCCTTTAAAAACCAAGAGGACACACAGTGTGGGAAGGCCCCAAGGCTAGGATACCACAGTTCAGATCATTTAAGCAGCAGGAAACCACTCTATGACCCTGGCAGCATTTACATGACACCAAAACCTCCAGCCATCTCTTAGATTCGATTTGTATTGACTACCTCTAGGATTTGAATTACAGCACATTAGCACACAATCCTCTTCCTAAAATTATCCAGTACAATTCAAGTCATCTGGTAAAGACAGACTCATTTCATTAGCCTGGAGCCTCAGGTGTGAGGAAAGATTACTGACAGCTAGGTACATTATGTTTACCGTCTATCTACATTACTTACAATATTATATACATTTCAGTTATGTTTATGATTATCTACATTACTTACAATACTATATACATTATAGTAAGCTCAATATTACTTATCGTTACTACTCTACACAACCTTTATACAGAAACTTTATACTGTAATACCAGTTCAGTATCTGCAAATTATCTACATTACTGTACTATGTTCACTACAGCAAGTTCAACAATACCTACTGTTAATGTTCTACTCAATCCTTTTACAAATAATACATGTCTACAACCTTCTACAATACCTGTACTATACACATTACTGTAAATTCAATATTACTACACACACACACACACACACACATTTATGTATACCCGATTGTTAATATTTCTATTGGATTCTGAGTAATGGTATGTATATATAGAAAAACAAATTCTGAAATGGTATTACCTCTTTTCACTTCCTTATTGTTACCGCCAAACACCTTATGCTATACGAAAGACGACTCGGGCTGAAATAATGGTAATACCAATCACAAGTTGTCTTTTTCTACATATTACCCAAATCAGAAATAAGATGTGCTAATGACTAGGAGACTGTGACAGGTGGGTAATTAGATAATGAAACATGCAAGGACCACATTCTCATGAGCTTGAGAGGCTCCCATGCACCTATAGTACAGTATTTCTAAACGATATGTTTCGTATTTTAAACCATGATACTATATTTTTTGTAACAATATTCTATATCAACATATTCTGCACAAATAACAAACCTGAGAAGATTAACATGCTATACACAAAAAATAAACTGGCAAAGGAGCAATGTAAGGAGCCTCATAAGCCAATGAAAATAGCGTGGCTCCAAATCACTCTCCGAGCCGTTCCTGCAACACACAAGAGAACTAGAACTCCACAGTCCACCATGGGGATATCTAGATGTGTCGCAGAGAAGGTCCGAGTTGAGACATGTGCCAATCTGGGCCTGGATTCACATACAAACTTATCAACTCCCTGTTGTAACTCTTTTTTTTTTTTTTCCAAGAAGAAAAAAGAGATATGGGATGCTTCTGCACTCTCATTTCCTCATCCTTCCTGGGAAAACAAGTCACAGGTACATCTGGGAATTAATGATGAGTATGTCTGTGGATTTGGTCCCCATATTCCAGCCCCATCACTCTATGCTACAGGAGGTACGTAACAGTGTGGAATTGTATTGCCACCACCTCTCTGGAGACGAAGTAGAGATCCATGAGTCTTCCATAATGCGAGGAAAAAAAACATTATAGTAAATGTGGGTTTGAAGAGTTAGACCACAGTTACACTGTTTCATGGTCAGGTAAGGCTTATTAAGTTGGATCCAGATGGTACATCTCATTTTGGAGATTCACAGTGCTATATACTGTATGTGGTTCTTCTAAACATGAAGAAATAAGCTGCCCAAATCTAATCTGATGGACTTAATATAATTGTGATGCAACATAACTGTGACCTACCTCTATTGACACTGATATTTATTGCCATTTCAGCCATTTCCTCACATTATGGGAGGTCTATGGAGAAGTGGTGGTCATATTCTTCCACAAAATAGTAAATGATGTCACACCAGAACAGGGGATGATGCTGGACCAGAAGGATGGGTGACAGACCGGAACAGCAGATGAGGTTGCACCAGGACAGCAATTGATCCACCAATGGAACAGCACACGTCCACATCTGCACAGTGTAGGACTCCGCATTTCAACAGCATAAAGGTCCATGTATTAACAGGACAGGACTTCAGACATGAACTGCACAGAATCCCACAGTTAAAATGCATGGGATTTCACATTTTAGCAGAGCTGATCTCCATATCTGAATTGCAAAGGACTTTGTATTTTATCAGCTCAGGTCTCCACATCTGAGTTGTACAGGCTGCACACCATAAAATCTCACAGGATACAACACTGGAATAGTGCATGGTGACAACTATACCAGCCAATTAAATCACACTGCTACCATCACTATTTGGTGAGGCCATATGCATTGGACCATAGCCTGTTGGCCCAGGTTTCATGACCCCAGATGTTGGAGTGCATCCTAATCTGGAGCCTAACCTGGTCCTCATACCTCAGTCTAGGGTAGAGGCTCAGACCAGTGATCTTCTCCACATCCTGAACTTTTGCACTGAACAACTGTGCAAATCTATTCGCATCCTGGAATTTAAAAAATGGAAGAAAAGTTCATTTGTCATTAATGGTACATCATCTGAAAAATTTATTTTCAAAATAATATAAATAACACTTGCTACTTGCAATGTGCTTCACTAACAACAACATTCATATTGAACAACTTGGCAAAAGAAAACATCATGACATAGGCACTTTACACATCAATCACATAAGGAAAAATCTATAACACAGCAAGAAAAATGGGTATATATAATCACTATATCAGCAACATCAATAGCATTCAGTAAGCCAGGGAGACATGAGGATCCATAAGGAAACTCATAATGCAGAGGTTTTTAAAATAGCATCTCAGTAACATTAAAAACATTTAGTACAATGTGATGACCCACCAGACAGTTGGATACGTAGAGGTACTGAGGGTATATGAAGGCAAGAGCATCAAGGTGGCTGGATGGACAATGGGCCAGATTCCCTACCCACCTAAGGCAGCGGGTCACCACCATGAACATGTGGCTAGGAACTGCAACACTGTTCTTTCGTCTGCAAAAACAAACAAGATCGGCATCACTGAAAACCTGGTGATTGCATTTCAGTCTGGCTGTATGTACTGGTGTTCCTCTCCCCCCAAAAGCTCAGTCTGGAAATGAAGAATTAATCCCTCTTCAGGATATTTAGGTAAGCACCAATAGGCACTGCAGCACCTCAATGTGCTTGATCACCAAGAAACACTGTTGATAATGTTTAAAATTCTGTAATACATTGGCTTATGCTCAATGGCGATCAAGTTGATGAAACAAGCACAGATGAATGAGAATGATGACAAAGCCTCAGTCAGAATATTTGAAAAATTGGCAATGAAGATAAACTTCGATCCCAAGAAGTACACTGAGCTGGTAGAGCTTTCTTCTGCCACAGTTCCTCCATTACTGAAGAACAGACTGGACCAAATGGATGAAAGCCAACCCATCGTACAGGAAGTGTACTTTTGCCATTCCCAAGGAGTGGAACGCTGCACCAAGGACGTCACATCCACCATAAGTAAAGTATTTGGGCATGAATCGTGTCATGGTATGCTCGTCCAGTGTAAGCGATCTCGCAGCTTTTTCCCGAAGTGTGAAAGTAAACAAGACTTTTGATGTGTTCAACTGTTCATGCCATTTCTACTGTTCTTTTTCTTTTTCATGAAATAATGCCTTTCATATGATTTGAATACATTTATTTCAACTGTTACTTTTATTTTTAAAGTTTAAATTTATCACAGAAATTGCATTTTAGTTCATCCCAAAAAATAGCATGTGTTTCTAATTTTTTTGAAAAATAACACTATTTTTAGATCCAAGGTGCTGGAATGGGCACATATATATCGAAACATTTTTTTTGTAGCGTTATTGTCATTGTAAAGGAGCATCATTCTGACTATGTTTCAACCTGGCAACCCTAAGTTGGTTTCTTTTCGACCTGTCCTAATGTACACATTGCTTGCTAATATGAGAGTAGCATGTACATAAATGAAGATGTACTGAGAAAGATAAGAACATTATTCATTAGACCAACCCTGGAGTATGAATCTGTAGTCTGGAATCCACATCTCAAAAAACACACAGATAAGACTGAAAATGTACAAGGAGCCATTACAAGATGGGCACCAAGTTTAAGGGATCTAAGCTATGAAGATAGACTAGAAAAATTAAACCTACAAAGATTACAAGAAAGAAGGAAATGAGGAGGCATGATTATGCTATATAAATGCACAACAAAAAAAGAGAAAATAGACATAAATGAGTATATAACCTATGGGCAACCAACAGCAAGTGGACACTGCAAAAAACTGCATAAAAAGAGAGGTGAAAAAAACGTAACGAAATTCAGTTTCCCAAACAGAGCAACTGATCAGTGGAATGCACAGCCAAATGAAATAGTGTGTGCCAAACCTATTCATAAATTTAAGGATATGTATAATAAAAATGGTTCAAAACAAGGGACAGTATGAGCCTGACTCATTCCCGTAAAGATACAGCTGGATATGATAAGAACACACACATACACACACACACATATGGAAATGAATTTGTAAATACTGTATAGTACACGAAAGTAAAGTCAAAGTTCAGGTGTAAGAGGGATCCTTCCATTATGTTAGGAGAGCCGAGTGAAAAAATACATGAAGTGATGGAATGAATGGGGGGGGGAGGGATGCAGAGATTATGAAGTGCAGAATGCATTATTAAAACAAGGAGTACTAGAGGCTCTTCTTCTATGTGGCCATCCCTTGGAAGGAGTTCCTGGAGGGAACAATAAATCAGGGTTTGACATATAAAGTAATTATGTTACATCTCTATCACTCTTGTATTTAGGCTATCTTGAGATTCTTGACCATTAAAATAGTAGCTATCCTAAAAATAACATACCATTCTCATTTATTTCTGCCGGACAGATTATAAGAAATGATCAAGCTTTTGTGAATAATGACACATTGTAGCACAAGTACTGAAATTTCCTGTTAGTGCTGCACAGCATATTTGTAATGAGCTCACAATAAGATATCGGGAAGGGGGCAAAAACCCCTAATTGCACCCCTACTAAATGTTTTTTTTTTTTTTAATGCAAGGAAGAAACCAAAGGCCATGGGCCTGACTGCACGCCTACTAAACATTTTTTTTTTTTTTTATGCAAGGAAGAAACCAAAGGCCATGGGCCCACATATGGTTCCTTCCAAGAAAAAGCAAAAACAATACAAAAGAGAGCCAAAGTCAAGATCCATTCATTTCAAGATGCCTGGACACGCTGCATTTGAAAGTCTGGAGATCATAGGAAGCAGGGCATATAGACAGAGGAAGACAGTTCCAGAGTTGACCAGTTGCATAAATGAAAGACTGGGAGTGACAGTTAACTCTTGCATTAGAGAGTTGGACAGAAAAGGGATGAGAGTTTGTTGCTAGACGGGTACTACGTGCCCGTCATAGAGGTGGAGGGATGCAAGCAGACAGTTCAGAGGAACAGTGACCGTTGAAGTAGCGACAGAAGAGAGATAAAGATGCAAAAGTGTGGTAAAGAGACAAAGGTTGAAGAGAATCAGTAAGAGGAGGAGAGTTAATGAGACAAAAAGCCTTTGACTCCACCCTATTGAGAAAGGCTGCATGTGGGGAGCCTCCCCACACATGAGAGTTGTACTCCATACATGGGCGAATAAAACCTGTGTACAAGGTCAACAACTGTACAGGGGTAAAGAAAGTTCAGAGTTGGCTTAGCACACCTAATCTCTTGGAAGCAGATTTCACAAGAGATGCAATATGTTCTTTCCAAGACAAATCCCAAGAAAATGAAACCCCAAGCATGTTCAAGGTTGATGCAGGACTGAGCTGGACATTATTAAACATTAGTGGGTAATCCTGAGGAAGATTTTGTCAGGTTGATAAGTGTAAGAACTGAGTTTTTGATGCATTAAAAATAACAAGATCATTTTTACCCCAATGCCTTTGATCAGAGCTGAAGCTACAAATCAGAACAGTTCTGCTTAAAACAAAACTGTTTTCACCTATCTAATGAAGAAACCATCTCTAGTCACTGCACCATGACACAGGTTGATAGTAAAGCCAACAATGAATTGGAAACAGCAAATGACCAGTCTAAGACTGAAAATCTCTCTGTCACCTCCTGGGAATGGGACTATGAGTACATAGCAAGAGTGTCACTGTAACCAGGACATCCTAACAACAGTAACATCAGGAGTCTTAGACACACACACCTAATATCCTCATGTCTGTCAGCAAAGGTGTCCCGGTCATAATCAAACGCAGGTCCCGCCACAACATTGATGGCCCCATACCGATCCCTCCACTGCTCCACCAACGCCTCCAGCTCCCTCCACCTCTGCTTCAAGGCTTGGCTGGTGGGCACGGCATTGGAGATGAGGAACGCCAGGGGCCCACAGTCATCTCGAGCGGTGAACCCTGGCCAGAAGAAATACATGGCTAAAATGAGTCCACTTACAGGTAGGTAGGTAGGTTTGTAAACAGGGTGGTGGGCTGGCAGGTAGCCAGGAAGGTGGGTAAGTATAGACTATGTACAAAGTACAATACAGGTAAGCAGATACTCTGTACTATATATACAATAGGTAGGTAGGCAGGTAGGTAGACAAATACTCTGTACTGTTGGTACAACAGGTAGGTTGGTACACAGGTAGATGAATAGGTACCCTATACTGTAGGTACAACAGGTAGGTAGGTAAGTAGGTATAAAGACAGATATAATATATATAACAGATGGAGAGTAAATAAAGATGATTAAGATGAAGACAAAGGAAGATGATGAAAACTGAGAAGATCATCACCACCATTATAAGGCTGATATTAACTTACGAGGTGGAAAGAGTGGATGAGGGAAGATCTTCTGGTATAAAAGGAAGTCATAGGCACGACATGACAACCTCTCCTGTGGTTTTAGTCTAATATCACTGGTCCAGGGGTAGTGGCCATTGCTCCCACCACTGTTATGTAGGGTGTAGCTCGTCCACAAGGGCATCTGCAGCAGTGTTGAGTACCCTGGTGGTGAAATGAGATGATGGTCAAACAAAATTATCTGGTAAAAGAAACACCTTTTGCAAAAGAATTCTTTACCAAGTTAATACACTTTCCTCTTTCTAACTT
The DNA here is from genome assembly GCA_018397915.1 of Birgus latro. Taxonomy (NCBI): domain Eukaryota; kingdom Metazoa; phylum Arthropoda; class Malacostraca; order Decapoda; family Coenobitidae; genus Birgus; species Birgus latro. Next base: position 8,382 of record JAGKTI010030820.1, read on the forward strand.
GGTAAATGCAAGGTGTATCTTTTTATTGTGTAATTACATTTCATTCTGTTGGGAATTGCAGATAATCTATCTATCTATTGCTGGATGCCTTAATCCTGTAAGGGGTGGTCACAAAACAAATCGCATCCATGCCACCCAGTATCCCGCCATATCACTGTCCTGCTCCCAGCTCACACTCTCCGCTCTCATACTGTATACCTCTCCACTCCATCCCTCCATCTCATCCTTGGCCTCCCCCTCCCTTTCCCCTCCTCCACCTCACTCACATACACACTCCTCATTAGTTTCTTGCTCTCCATCCTCTCCACATGGCCAAACCTCCTCAATGTATTTCTCCTAATGATTTGTATCCCATCCACGTCAATAATAATGCCCTTAATAATAATAATAATAATAATAGTAATAATAATAATAATAATAATAATAATAATAATAATAATAATAATAATAATAATAATAATAATAATCCATCCATCCATCCATCATCCAATCCTATATCAACCCACAGAGGAGCGTAGAAGCCCGTGTCTAGGCAAGTTGGTCCAGACATTAAAGATGAGTGTGACCAGCCTCACTCATCCCTGAGTGGCATTACGTGAACAATAAACACCAACCACCCCTTGGGTATAAACCTTCACCGGCTAAATAATAATAATTCATTCAGAATTATTATTATTATCATCATTATCAAGAGCATTATGTTTTTCTCCTAATGCTTTCCATACCATCCACATTAATAATAATGCCCTTAATAATAATAATAATTCATTCAGGATAATTATTATTTTTATTATCATCAAAGGCATTATGTATTTCTCCTAATGCTTTCCATCCCATCCACATCAATAATAATGCCCTTCATAATAATAATAATAATAATAATCCATCCATCTATCCATCATCAAATCCTATGTCGCCCCATGAGGAGCGTAAGAACCCGGGGCTAGGCAAGTTGGTCATGACATTTCAGATGAGAATGACCAGCCTCACTCATCCCTGAGTGGCATTACGTGAACAATAAACCCCAACCACCCCTTGGATACAAACTTTCACCAGTTCAATCCGATTGGAGTGCCTTAATCACCCACTAAACCACCAGGCACCAAGATTTGGTTATGTTGTTACCACTCAGCATAGTAAATGGTTTCCTAGTGTACAGGAAACCATTTGGCTTGTCACTCAGTGTAGAGTCACCCACAGGCAGAAGGAAGAGGAAAGAATGTTAATAATAATAATAATAACAAAAATGACAATAAAAAACTACAACACTGATAGTGGCACAATCAGATAATTATCAAACTAAAGAAAGTACATTAAAAGGCAACAATATCAACAACATCAATCCATTATGGCCATCGCCACTAACCTGTGACAAAATCAGGCTGCATCATGAGTAGTGCATAATCCCTGAGTCCATTCATCTGTGGTACACCCCAGGGGAGGTGGTGAGCAATGAGGGAGTGAGCATTGTCCTGAGCCTCCTCTAGCACCCCCCTCAGATCCACACCACTGTACATGTCACCCTTGCAGTCAGATTGTGGGTGGAAGTACTCAATTACTTCTTCTTCTGGGACTCCAGCCACGGGAGGTGGGTATTCCTGAAGAAATGAATATAGTAAATGCATTTTTATGTAAATTAATATTGTAAATATACGGTATATTAGTGTGCTCTTGACACTGAAAGGATGCATGGTAGACCAAGAAGGTGAATGGATATGTAAACAGAGTGTAAGTAAGAATGTGAGGTATGGAATGGGATGGGTTGAACCTGAAACTGAAAGAGGAAAACATAAAACTAGATCAATTAGCAGGGGCATTTAACAATATACCTGTACAGTAAAACCTCTTTTAAGTTGGAATATTTGGGGCTGAGGCCATTCCAACTTCATTGAAATTCCAACTTATGGAAAGTGTGAGGCCTCCAGACTATTTAAAAAAATAAAAAATAAAAATAAAAAAATAATAAAAATAATAATAATTTACCATGTTTGCAGAAGGTGTAATCCAAGCATAAGGAGGGCCTTTTGGTAGGATATAGAGGTTTTTGGCGGGCACATGATGACTTCTGTGCAACACCTGGGAGCCATGTAAGCCTTGCTGGTAACGAATAAAAGTGTGGATCACAGAGTCACTACAGGAGCGGGTGCAAGAGAGTACCAACACGTGTGGTGGCAGACACCAGACTAATGATGGGCCCTCAAAGGCTAAAACATTATGAACCTCATGCATCATGCTGAGATTGGGTTTCCATTTGATGACATTTTATGACTTGGGAGTTTTTTCCAGGAATTAGATGACAATTTTTTCGAAAATTTATATTATTTTCATCAACGAATGTCATATGCCATTCCGACTTAAGCGTAATCCCGACTACGAGAGTTCCAATTTATGGAGGTTTTACTGTACTTGGTAGTTAACAGAATAACAATGAGAAACAATAACAATTTCCCATCCATCCATCCATCTTCCGATCCTATGTTGCCCCATCAGGAGTGTAGGTGCCCAGGGTTTGGCAAGTTGGTCCTGACATTTAAGATGAAAGTGAAAAAACAATTATAATAACAACAATAATCCATCCATCCATCATCCAATCCTATTTTCCCCATGAGGAGCGTAGAAGCCTGGGGCTAGGCAAGTTGGTCCTGACATTTAAGATGAGAGTGAAATAAAAACAATAATAATTATAATCCATCCATCCATCATCCAATCCTATGTTGCCCCATAAGGAGCATAGGAGCCCGGGGCTAGGCAAGTTGGTCCTGACATTTAATATGAGAGTGACTAGCCTCACTCATCTGAATGGCATTACTTGAGCAATAAACCCCAACCACCCCTTGGATAGAAACCTTCACCAGCTCAATCCAACTGGAGCACCTTCCCACTAAACCACCAGGTGCCATAATCTTGCTATATGGTTACCACCCAGCATGTCACTCAGTGTAGAGTCACTCAAAGGCAGAAGGAAGAAGAAAGAATGAAGGAAAGAAAGACAAAAGAGTTTAAAGTTGCCCCCTGGCAGAAGGACAAGGAAAGAATGAAGTAAAGAAAATAATAATAATAATAATAGTAATAAAAACACCAACACCACTCACCATTGGCAACTCCGGTAAAGATGGAGGAGAGATAAGGATATGGTGAAGTGCTCCCCAGGTGCCATTGTTAGGGGCAGGCGTTATTCCAAGTAGCACACACATTAAGTTGTACAGCTCGATGTTTTGAAAGATCTCAATGTCCATGTTGCGGTGGAAGGCAGGACCGTGAGCCAGGAAGAGGGACTGAGGGATAGAAAGAGCTGTCATCTGTCTATCTACTTAGTTAGCTCTATATTTGTTACACATACTGCTGGTCAGCTGGATGTTCTGAAAGCTCTCATGTCTAGGTTGTGGTGGGCAGCAAGACCATGAGCCAGAAAGAGAAATCAGGGGAAAGATATGTGGATGATGTAGCTACTAGCTAAGTAGTTATCTATCCTTCTGTTATCAAGGTATCTAACTGTCTGTCTCTCTGTTACACAAATTAGGCTTTATTGCTCAATGTTTGGGAATATCTTGAAGTCTAAGTTCCAGTGAAAGATAGGACTGTGAGCCAAGAGTAACTGGAATACAAAGAGTGGCTATCTATCTATCTATTTATCTATCTACCCATCATTTATTAATCACAAACATCAGGTTGTATATCTGTGTGTGTCTCTGAGATAACAGTTATTGGAAAATTATTTATGTTGTAATATTTTCTGTACTCTGCCACACATCATAAAAATAACCATGCAACTGCCAATGCACCATATCAATTGCCCAAAAAACTACAAAATCCCACAAACAAGGAATTCATAAATACACAGAAACCCTAAAATACAAACCCCAAAAAATACAAGAAACAAACACACACACTAAAACACAAAACCCCAAAA
>JAGKTI010030822.1:0-12290 GCA_018397915.1 Birgus latro
TGTGTGTGTGTGTGTGTGTGTGTGTGTGTGGTAGGGGAGTGTTGTGTTGTCTATGGTTAGGTGTGAAATGTGACTGTGTTCTGCTGTCCAGTTTGTGAGAAGGGTCACTGTAGATTTGGCTGGAGCTATTTTGAGTCTTTTTGTGGTGAACCATTCATGTAGTGTGTTGAGGTAAGGTTGGAGGATTTGTGTGGCTGTGTTTGCATTTTAGTGTGTGCATTTATGTGTTATATCATCTGCATAGGAAGCTATTTGTATTTGTTCTGTGTGGGGTGTGGGTATGTCATGCATGTATAGGTTGAAGAGAGTAGGAGACAAGACAGATCCTTGGGGGACACCATTTGTGAAGTTTCTGATGTTCCAGGACTGACCAGCAAAAGTTACATGTGCATATCTCCCTGCTAAGTAGTTTGCTAGCCATCTTTTTGTGTTATTGTGAATGTTTGTGTTGAATATTTTGTTTGTGAGGTTGTGGCGGGGGATGGAATCAAAAGCTTTACTAATGTCTAGTGTGACAAGGGGTGTTCTATGTGGTGGCCTAGCTGAATTCATGCCATCAAAAACTGTCTGTGTGAGGTCTGTAAGGAGAGTGTTTGTGGAGTGTAGTGGCCTAAAACCATGTTGTGATGGGGCTAGAGGGGTGTGAGGTGTAACTAGTTGTAGTACCAGTCTGTCAGTGACTTTGGAGGGGGTGCAGAGGAGTGTGATGGGGCGGTGAGAGGAAGGTAATGGGGTCTCTGTTGGGTTTGGGGATAGTGATGATAATGCCATGCTTCCAGATGTTGAGTATTATGTTGTGTGAGTAGCTGTAATTTGATATGTTGGTGAGTGCTTGTATGCCTTGTGGTTCAATGTGTTTAAGGTGTATGTTGCTTATGTTGTCTGGTCCACAGGCAGACGAGTGCTTGAGGTTGCTGATGATGTGCTTCATCTGGTTGTAAGTGAAAGGTGCGAAGTCTGGGTCTGTGGGGAACTGGCTCTTACGTCGGATGATAAGTCGGTCGTCACGATGAGGGTTTAGATGGCTGACATGTTAAAAGTGATTGATGAGAGTGTTTGCTTGTTGTCGGTTTGAAGGAATGGTGTCTGTTGTTGTGATGGCAGCGTGTGATTGTGTAGTGTTGCTGTTGAAGTGTGTGATGCTGTTTAGTGTTTTGTAGAGTTTGCTGGTGTTTGTTTTGTGATCAAGTGTTTGGAGATACTTATTCCAATTTAGTGTTTGCTGTTCTGATATTTTATTGTTTATTTGAGTGTTGAGTTCTTGCATTTGTTGTATGGTGTCATGCGTATGTGGTGTTCAGGAGTGTCGTAGTGTGTCCCGTTGTCTGATGAGGCCTTGAATTTCTTGTGTGAAATTGGGGTTGTCTCTCTTTCTGTTGCCTCTGGGGATGTGTCTTTTGTCTGCGTTTTGTATAATTGTATTGAAACTGTGCACAGCGGTGTTGATGTTTGTGATGGATGTACTGTTTAATGTTTCAAAGTGTTGTTCTGTTTCAGTTGTGAAGGACTCCCAGCTGGCTCTCTTATAATTAGTGTAAGTGTGTCTGTGGCCAGCTGGGGTGATTCTGGTTTTGGTAGTGATGATGATTGGGAGGTGGTGACCACTCTCCAGGAAGTTGTGGGGGCAAGGTTTGGGGAACAGAAAGTGATGTCTGGGAATGATGGGAGGAAGAGGGCTTGGTGTGGTATATGGGTATGAAGACTGGGATGATTGAGTACAAAAATGTGATCTGTCTGGGTTTGCAGTGCCAGCCCTCTGTCTGTTTCAGGGTTGTTGACATACCAGGCCGACGCCTTGGCGTTGAAATCACCACCCAGGATGATGATGGGTATGTTAGTTATGTGGTGTATTTGTGGAGAGTAACTGTGTGGTACTGTGGGGGATGATTGGGGGGGAATGTATATGTTGGCGACTGTCATGTGTGATTTGTTACCAGTGCTTATTTTAATTGATTGTATTTCTGCCATAGTGTCATGTGGGGGGAGAAGTGACTGTGTGTGCACTGGCTGTTACGCTTGCCATTTAACTACTGTACTACCGTACGGAGAATGGCAGTGCTTTAGTATCCATAGGTATACATGGCGAGTGGTGAGAAGAGAGGACGGGGGAATGAATGAACAGAAGGCAATGATTGACTGTGTGTGTGGATGAAAGGATGAGAAGATGTATAATGGATGCAAGAGTATATAGAGGCTTGGGGAGTGGACTTTCTGACCACCACTTGGTGGTGGCCAGAATCAGAATCCAAACAAGATAGAGGAAGAGAAGAAGGGAAAGACAGGAGGAAGTACTTGTTACAAGGAGGGTAGAAAAGTTACAAGAGGATGGAATAAAGGCTGAATATAGAAGGGAAGTGGAGAAGCGATTGGGTAAATATAGATTGGAGCAGATGGGGGACATGGAGGGTGTGTGCAAGGTATTCACAGAAGAAATCTGTGCAGCATGTAAGGTGGTGTGTGAGGTGAAGAGAAGACGAAAGGGGGTTCAGGGAACAGCATGGTGGACTGAAGAGGTGAGAGAGGCTGTGGCACAAAAGAAGAAAGCATATGATGAGTGGATGAGGAACAGGGGCGACGAAGAAGCTGAGAGACAGATGAGAGAGTTATATGTAGTGAGGAGGAGAGAGGTGAAAAGATTAGTAAGAGAGAGTAAGAAGAGAGTGGATGAGGAATTTGGAAGGAATTTGAGTGCAAAGTGGAGGGAATGTAAGAAAATGTTCTGGAAGGAGGTAAAGAGAGCTAGACAGGGTGCCAACGAAGTCAGTGGGGATGTGAAAGATAAAAATGGTAGATTACTAGTGGAGAGGGGAGAAAAAGTAAACAGATGGAGAGAACACTTTAATGAACTGTTGAACATAGAGAATGAAAGTAATGCAAGTATAAGTGGCTGGGGAATGGCAGGGAGGAGGAGGGTTGTGAGAAGAGATAAGAAGAAATCACCAGGATGGAAGTGGTGGAAGCAATGAAGAAAGTTAAAATGGGGAAAGCCCCAGGAATTGATGGAGTGTGTGGTGAAATGCTGAAGCATGGGGGAGAGATAGTAATAGAATGGATGTGGAAGGTGTGCAGATTGGCTTGGGAGGAGGGTAGAGTCCCGGAGGATTGGAAGTCAGGTATAATTATTCCTCTGTACAAAGGAAAAGGGGAAAAAGCAGTGTGTGGTAATCATAGGGGCATTTGCCTTCTCAGTGTAATAGGAAAAATATATGGTAGGATACTTATTGACAGAGTTAGGGAAATTACTGAGGAATTAGTTGGAGAAGAACAAGGAGGTTTTAGGAAGGGAAGAGGTTGTGTAGACCAGATATTCATTCTTAGATCCTTAGTGGAAAAGTTTCTAGAGAAGGGCAAGAAGTTGTATGCAGCCTTCATGGATCTGGAGAAAGCATATGACAGGGTGGATAGACAAGGTTTGTGGAAGGTATTAAGAATATATGGAGTGGATGGGAAGTTGTTGAAGGCAGTGAAGAGTATGTATGAGGATGCTAAGGCTGCAGTGCGTGTGGACGGCAAACTGAGTGAATCTTTCCATTTGAAGGTTGGATTGAAACAAGGATGTGTCATGTCTCCATGGTTGTTCAATCTGTATATGGATGGGGTTATAAAAGAGATACAAGGTCGGGCAGTGGATGTTGGAGNAAGTTGTTACATGACAGTATTGTGATACCAACTCTGACATATGGAAGTGAAGCTTGGACCCTGTTGGAGGGACAGAAGTCAAGAGTGAGAGCAGTGGAAATGAGTTATTTGAGAGGAGCATGTGAAGTCACATGGAGAGACAGACTAACAAATGAGGAAGTGAAGGAGCGTTGTGGTGTGGTTGAGGACGTGATGGGAAGCGTTAGGAGAAACAGGTGGTTTGGGCATGTAGAGAGGATGGAGAGTGAAAGATTGATGAGGAGAGTGTATGTGAGTGAGGTGGAGGGGGCGAGAGGGAGGGGGAGGCCGAGGATGAGATGGAGGGATGGAGTGGAGAGGTATATGAGAGAGGGGGGTGTGAGTTGGGAGCATGGTAGTGAAATGGCAGGGGACAGAGTGACATGGAGGCGATTTGTTTGTGGCCACCCCGTTCGGGATTGAGGCGTCTGGCAATAGATAGATAGATAGACTACCGTACTACACCAACTGAAGATACAATATTTCTATTTAGCAACAGTTTTTAAATTTCAGCAATACTCTTTGATTACTTTCTTGCATAAAAAAGTAAAGTATTTGGCAGACACAAATAGATAGGCAAGAAGGTAGGTAAAGGAGGTAGGTGCATGGGAAGGTTAAGGAAGCACATACAAATTTAACTTACTAAGCTATTTAAATATAGGCTCTATTGCATTCTAACTTTCAAACACCTATTGAGGCAAGTTTTGCAACCAACTGACAATTAGCATAAGCTAGTACCATGGCAAGGTTTAAAGAAAACTATACAGGTTAATGTATAGTACACTCCATTAGGCCCATCAATGGTTATTTCAACAGACTGGCATTTAAGTAATTAAGTATTACATTTTTAAAGATACTCACCATTTTAGTATTCAGCCAAGTTGCTCCCTCATATCAAAAGTGGTGGTGGTGGTGGTGGTGGTGGTGGTGGTGGTGGTGGTGGTGGTGGTGGTGGTGGTGGTGGTGGTGGTGGTGGTGGTGGTGGTGGTGGTGGTGGTGGTGGATGTCTACCACCAGACCATTCCCACAGGGCTGGCCGCCTCTGCTACCAAGCTGCCCCTCCAACTGCCCTGAAGTACAAAATAATGTACTTTAGAACCCATTAACCCTTTAACAACAATGATAGTGCTTCCTCGACACTAGTTAATTCTTATGCTGATGGAGATAACTGAAGGCTATAATCCATTCATCTTAAGGTGTCTAACAGTTAATATTCTGTGTCCAGTCCTCAAAAGGAGAATGGTGGACTGCAGAAGGGTAATTTCAGCCTTATGTCCACCAGAATCACGAGCAGACAAGCATAAACCCACAACTGAGTTAAGGGCTCTGTAAGTCTCATTGAAAAATATTCACACCAAAATTTGCATAGTACCAATGCATCTATTCTTATACAGTATAATGCTACAACTGAGTTAAGGGCTCTGTAAGTCTCATTGAAAAATATTCACACCAAAATTTGCATAGAACCAATGCATCTATTCTTATACAGTATAATGCTACTCTCCTATTCAAATTAAGCCAATGCAAAATGTAAATTATCTAGTGAATCAATTATCCTTCATCTTGATTTTTTCCACCTAATGATGGGGTGAGGCAGGGTGCAGAAAACAAGGATAGGGAAAACACAATAGAGGAAGCTCTGTACTTAAATTTATATCAACCTCTTTACCCACATAAGGGCTCAGTATAAGAGAACTAATCAAATTTCCTTCATTCATTCATTTACAATGGCTCCAAGATGCTTGTATACATCGACCCTGATCACCTAATTGCAGCCCTCCGTGCTATTTGATCTCTAGCACATTTTCTATTCAGTCCCTTGTCCCTGAGATCAAACTGACTTCATCCCAGGATCTTTCAGTCTGCCTTTCACAACTCTACCCTCAACATCCACTCCTCTCACCCTCCACACTCAATTATCCTCCATCCTCTTCACATGCACAGTGAAATGGACCACATTGCATTTCTATGATAGATATACTTACTTCACCTCTGTTCTCACCCAAACTAGATAAAACTGTTAGGCCTCAAAATTCCAACCAAAACTTATCTAATATTTCTTGAATAGCTTACTGTATGCTCAATTAACTTGCCCTAACACCAGTATTTAAGTTAGATTAACAATTAAAATACTACTCAAAGAAGTGCTATGGCAAAGATGCACATGCATGATATTTTCATTCTTGCATATAATCTATATGAAACTGAAAAGAACAATAATCCATAAGAAAATTAAAGCTAAAAAACTACCACCCTCTCATATCAATTTCTTAACTGAGAAAAATTAATATTTTTACCTGATGGAACTGGTCCATTCCCACAACTTTAGTTCCTAACTGGCTACACAAAATTTCTTTAACTTTATGGTTACTGTGATAGGAATGAGTCTCCTTGGTTTTCACTGGACAGAACTAACACTCCCACATCAATACTGTGTGGTTGCTTGAATTCAGTTACCTGTCCATTGCCAGACACCTTAATCCTGTATGGGGTGGCTACAGACAAACTGCCTCCACACTGCCCTGTCCTCTATCATTTGACTACCCGCCCTCCAACTCACACACCCCTCTCCTATTTCTCTTTCTTCACTCCATCCTCTAACTCATCCTTGCTTATAATGCAGGAATGGGGGTCCTTGGGCAATTCAGTCTTCCATAACCATCTGACCATTAACTACTGTAAATGCTTAGGGAAGTTATCAGGTTAAAACAAATGCATTACAGTACTGTACTTATCTGAACAGACTTCCGGCCCTCTTCTTCAGGCAATCAAGGTCCCTCGCTACTTGAGTTCTCCAAGAGTCTCCCATCCCTCCTCGAACCTGAATAAGGCTCCCTTCTCTTGAACCATGCTCTCTCGATACTTCGTTTTCACCCACACGAACCCAAGGCCACCATAGGAAAACCACTGCAATGATTCCATAAATAAGGTACAAACTATATTTACGTTTAGGGTAGGCAATTATACAGTAGATAGCACTAGTACGTCTAACTTCTACTTGCCCTAGTTTTGCCTATGAAGTCCATTTCACAGAATTCAGTGGGAAAATAAAATGCAACATCTAGTTTTCCTTTCCACAGTACTTCTTTGTAATGATCATATTCCAGCATTCATCTACTGTACTCAAAATTCAAGATGCTGAGAAAGTTTATACCAAGTTAAAATGAAGAGCATAGCATCATATTCTAATAAGTTTTTGTTACAGCTAAGCATTCAAAGTAGGGGTTTGCGCTTTTAGATCTCCTATAGCCGTTTTTTCTGACAATGGGTCACTCCCACAAAAAATACGATGTGGCTACATGGACTTTGATGAGCCGTAGTTTTGAGTTAATGAGCCCTTGGTTATCAAATCGCTTTTACTCTAACTAGACCTAAAACTCGATTAATACTAGATTATGATATTAGCCACAAAGTGTTGTGGGGAGAATATAGAGCCATACCGCTGTCTTTCTGCCTATAAGGTATGTGAAATAAGTTATGAAAGAACGAAAATCTGCGCCAAGTTATTGTGAAAGACCTATAGTCAAATTACCCTCCCAGTCTGACTATACTTGGCCATAAACTAACTGAAAAGGAACTAGGGATCACTGTTAGATGAAAGACTTGCTATACCATATTATAATTTGTGAAAATATATCTAATCAGACAAGCCATGTGGAAGTTGGAAGCATAATAATAATACTAAATCGCTCCCTCCGAAGTGAAGGCTGTAGTTGCGCTAGTGGTGGTGGTGGTGGTTGTGGTAGCTGTTGTGGTGGTAGCCCTCAACACCTAAATGCCTTGAAACCAGAAAGGGTGGCCACATTATTAGCCTCCATGTCATGGTGTTTTTCGCCATCATGCTGGAAAAAAAAAAACTCATTAGTCATCATAAAAAATAAAAAAAAATAAAAAAGCATCAACACTAAAATATCCATAAACACTGAAAACTGTAATTCCACACCAAAAATCTGAACTTCACACAGACCCCAAACTACCTACACACACACACACACACACACCTCCATACACTGTACATACAACACACAGCTTCTTGTCATTCTGTTGTCAGCTATTGTTATTTCAGTTATCTGAGTATGCTTTAAAACTACTTAGGAGTGTTTACAGTACAAAGTAAAATCAATACCGTCATCATAAAAGCAATTAATGGGAAGAGAAAGGAAAAATATCTTACCAAAATCGTAGAGAACCTTTGCCACTCACAGCTCAAGCCAGATTGACCAAGAAGGCCAGCGAATTCCACCCCCCGCTCCCAAATTCTTTCCTTCCGCTTGTTTCTTCCCTCCCTCCCATCCTCCCCCCACTAGTTAACCCCCCTCCACTAACTAGTCTATTTCCACCACCTACCTCTCTTCACACTCCTTCTTCCCTTCCTCCCCTCCTTTCCTCCATCCCCCTCCCCCTCTCATTTTTTCCTTTTCCTCAATTTCCTTTCCTTCCTTTCCCCTTCTTGACCATCCACCTCTTGTCTTTCTCCTTCCCTCCACTCCTCCCTGAAAAGCACGCTTCCTCCATCCCCCCTCCCCCGCCCCCCCCTCCCTCCTTCCTTCCCCTCCTTCCCCCTCCCTCCTTCCTACCCCTCCTTCCCCCCCTCCCTCCTTCCCCCCTTACCTCCTCCCTTCCTTCCATACCCCTTCCCTCCGCTCCACTCCCTCCCTCCTGTCTCCTCTTCAACCCCTCCCTCCTTCCCCCGTCTCTTTCTTCCAATCTCTCTGGCTTTCAACTTTTTCAAGAAGAGTCGATATTTTATGGACATACATTGAAACAGGGATGTGACATGTCTCCGTGGTTGTTCAGTCTGTATATGGATGGGGTTATAAATGAGATACAAGGTAGGGCAGTGGATGTTGAAGTGGCCGTGATGAGAGAGAGCTGAGTTTGGAAACTCCCTGTACGGTTGTTTGCAGATGATACTGTATTGTTAAGGCAAGACGAAGGGGAACTGCAACGTTTGGTGAATGATTTTGGTGAATGATTTTGGGAGAGTGTTTGAGGTGTATGTAGGGAAGAGTAAAGTTATGGCCCTCGAGAGAAATGAAGTCACTGATGTACAGTGAGGTTGGATGATGAGGAAATGGAAAATGTCAGTGCATTTAAGTACTTAGGTAGTGTGATGAGTAAGAATGGAAGTTTGGACGATGAAGTGCTTGAAAGGGTACAACATGGAAGAAAAGTTGCTGGTTCTATGAAGCAGTGATAAGAAATTGGGAAGTGACTATGGAAATAAAAAATGCCCAGAATCGGGAGGAAGAAGAGGAGGAGGAGGAGATGGAGATGATGATGATGATGATGAAGGTTTATGACTATTTCCTATCGACTGCACGAGACTAAGGATACAAATTTTTGCTAGTCTTGATCTTCCCCTATACCCGCAATGGCGGAAAATATTTAATATAGTGGTATCGCTCATTCGTCCTTACCCTCCCCCCTTTCCCTCTCTCACCCTCTTAATCCCATCCCCTTTCCCTCTCTATCTCACCCTCAATCCTATCCCCTTTCCCCCTCTCTCTCCCCTAAGCCCACCCCCTTTCCCCCTCTCTTTCCCCTAAGCCCATCCCCTTTCCCCCTCTCCCTCCCCCCAATATCATCCCCATCCCTTCCCGGTTCCCATCCCAACACGCAGATGAACTGGCAACGACGCTATGAAGACTGGAGGATGTGACACCACTGTCAGATCATTAGCTGAGTTCCAGTTTAAATCTCTTTGTAACTTGCCATTTTTTTCGACTTCGTATGCAAAAGATAAATATATCGCGAGTCTGCAGTAATAAGTTAATGTCAATTTGCATTACCCTTTTACAACCATTTTTTATCAATCGTTTAAAGGGTTTATTAAATGAGTACAAGGCAACTGAACATCAAAGGGAGGATGAGTGACAATGTAGTTGCCAACTTCGCAGTTTTATATTTATTTCGATTTTTTGCTCATTTTTATTTTTTCCAAATCTTAGCAATGTTGTATCAATTCTGGCTCAAGTAAGAGCAATCTGCTATATGTTATTATTCTTAGTATCTTTTGCTGCCGTTTTTAAGAGGAAATTCATCTGTGAAACCGGTACTTATAAAATTTTCAGAGTTTAGGGAGCATGTGTGTATACGATAACTTATGATTTTTTTCTTCACTCATATGGCTACCAAACACTTTAGAGACAGACAAGAGTAAATCATACAGTAAAAAATACGATCAAACGATGTGATGTCCCATAATGGTTCACTACGATGGAGGCTTCTTCACTACCGAAATTGGTTAGCATCCTTTATGAATTTGTATCCTGTGGTTTGGTAACTCTAGGAGATCGTATTTATAACCCTTACGCTAAGCTGAGTTTGTGATTGCTTGCTACTATACTCTAACCTTCATTCTTGCGGTTACCAAATAGTTCTCAAGCAAATTAGAGCGAATAATATCTTGAAAGATACGACAAGACAAAAATTATTAATGAAAATATTTAACTGCTGCCGAGACTTGCTTACCCTGACCACTAAGAATCTTTATAAATAGCTACGGACTTTGGGGTCGCATATGTAAAATATCTTGAGTATATTTTATAGATAAAGCTCATAACAATTGACTATCATCCCGGATCCTTTTGTTTCTTTCGCATTTTGTCACTAGTATCCAGTCTAGTTAGCCTGTTAAGTGTTTGGCAGGGATGAGAGTGAAAGCATATGAAATCAGAAGAATTTTACCTACATATCGGAAAGCTGCTTATAATTGAAGCGGGTCTAAGCTGGGACGATGCTGTTTTATCTCCTCGATGAACAACTGTGGAAAAAGTATTACTCTTCCATATGAACATTCCACGGCACTGTAATACCAAGAAACATATCATAAACAAGTGAAATTATACGTAAGTTAGCGCTCAGAAAAGTTTGTAAATACGTCTTATGGGTTGCCAACTCTTGCAGGTGACTTTACACACAGGTAAGGAGTCAGTGCAGGTAAAGCCGTGAAGGAGGGGGGGCTACTATGTGCATTTACTCTCCTGTATCCTAAACTAGTGTGTGTATGTGTGTGTGTGCGCCTCTTCAGTTTTTAAAGCTAGCTCACATTCTCTCTCTAACTACAATGATGGTGGTGGTGGAAGGATCGCTCGACTAAAATGATCCCTGGAATATCAGCAACACTGATGACAACACTTTCGACTTCTCATCAACCTTGTGTTTGTTGAGGCAGCTCGGAGGAAGTTTGGAATTTGTTCGTGGTGGTGGTGGACGGAAATAAACTCCAAGCAAGGTAAAGTGAAAATTATATGCACCATAAAAAACATTTGTTTTCTAACTAATACCTTAAAAATAAACTTCTAGGCAAAAAAAAAAAATCAAGGAATATTTTTGAGGAAGAACCCTGAATCAAACTTCAAGATAAATAAAATAAAAAAATGTATATAATAAAAATCAAGGCAATATTTTTTTTCTCGAGACATAAATATACGAACACTCGAAAGATGTACTGTGAACAACATATCATAAAAATGACTGGACAATACGTTTTCTAATGAATAAATGAATGCTGGGCTAATAATAAAAGGAACGAAAAATTCTAAATTTGGATACGGTGAAACAAATATACTATACATCAAAGAAAAGACAATGGAAACTTCCTCTTCGTTCTGCTGGCAATTTATTTGCTTTTGAGGAGTGAAAGAAAATATATTTTCGTACATCTTAGTCCAATAAAATGTAAATCAATTATAATTCCGGAAAGTGAATTGTGAGAAATTATACGAAAACAGCAGACATTTTTTTTTCTGAGGGAATAAAACAAAAACGCATCTTCAAGAAGCTTAATGCAGTGAAACTCAAGGGTAATGTAAACTTTCTCAGGATCCTATGACTCACTCAGTTGAAGAAAATCATCTAGGGTCAACTGGAGCACAATGCTAGTTATATTATGAAAGGGTTAGTACATCCTAGTGCATAAAATGTAAGGCTACCATTAACATTCTCAGGCTCATTTAGCTGACTAGAATCACAAAGGCTTAGTTGGACTGAAATACTAGAGCTATTTCGACGTGAGGCCTAAATACAATGACAGTATTTAAAAGGAGAATTATGAATGTGCATGACTCACCCGTTGTGCTGATTGCCTCGTGACGAAATTCACCCACTTTCACACTCGTCAAGTAAAGCCAGCTCACAAAAATGCCACCTCTCAATGCTGGAGCTAATGAATGCATGTGCAGTTAAGGATAAAAGTTTACTGGGTCTACTTTAAAATTAAGGCATGTCCGCCACTTTCCACCCTGACGTATTACACCGAAGAGTATCATTTACGGGCAGAAAGATAAGCTAAACTTCTCTCAGCTTTGGAATATTATTCAGCACAGCAACGTGAGAAGCACAAGAGGTGAAAATATATTAAGCAAACTGTTGTCTTTGACTGTACAGTGTCACATGCAAACACGGGCGCGCGCGCACACACACACGCGAACACACGCACGCATGCACACACACACACACACACACACACACACACACACACACACAAAACAATCCATGCTTTTCTGCCACTTTAAATTTTAAAACAGTTGATGAAATACTGAAATATTCTCGTAACCAACTATTTGTGTGTATACCTGGGCAGGGTTGTGTGTGTGTGTGTGTGTGTGTGTGTGTGTGTGTGTGTGTGT
>JAGKTI010030823.1:0-12290 GCA_018397915.1 Birgus latro
AACACAAAGGAGAAAATTAGTTTGAGTAACCCTAGAATCCCTTCCTCTTAATAAGGAAAGAGACGCTCCCACGTAACGCCGGCCTTAAATGGACTTGTGATTACTTGAAGTGAAGTGTCGGGTCCCCCACTTGTGCCTATCCAACGCTACCAAATGTAACTTAATTAAGATAAAGAGTAGAGTAAGCAAGTGGGGCGCGACACACATTTGAATGTTTATATAAACAAACACCATTCATATAAACCATTATACCCTACCTGTATCCATACCATTATTAGTACTCCAAAAAAAAAAAAAACCATATTACTACAGGAACACTTTTATATTAGTCATTACAATTCTTAACTATATATATTAGTACATACTAAATATTATTCAATACAATATCCAGCATCACGAACATGTAACACACTGACCTAGGTTTGGCCTGTTTGGACAGTTCTAATTATGTTTTCTTTAACAAGGCCGTTGAAAAAGCCTATTATTCTCTATCTTTAACCCCATATAATTACAGTATCTATTATCGGTATCCAAATATTCGCTTGTGTAGGCAACAGAAAAGATATGTTGCACACTGCTACACAAAACACACTCTTAACACTTACTTTTCCCTTATATAAGCCAAGCGCGAATTGACATCTTAGGCTGGCTATAGTGTAGTACTGACACACCTGAGTACAGAACTCAATTGAACTCAGTGAAGAACAACTGCCGTTCTCACTCTCTTGCTGCTCTAGCACTCTGTGAGCTAAACTGCGTAAGCCTTTACCAGCCAAGCACTAAGTACGACACGGTACCGCATCAGTTCGCGCTGCCAGCCCCGTCCAGCCAATCATTGGCGCCGCCTTTAGTTGCCAGATGGGTAAAAAAATAAATAAATAAATAAATAAATAAATAAATACTTTGGCATGCAAAGTATAAACAAAGCCAGGATGAAGCCTGTCCACACATTACTACGGCCTTCCCTGGGAAACCCACTAATAGTGAGTTTGACTTAGAGAGCATTTTTCTTGTAGCTAATTGTGCTAAATATTATTATAAATATAGCTTTAGACTAAATTTAATTTTCCCATACAATAATTGAGGCAAAATTTCAAATTGTACCGTCAAACAGGAAAATTGTACCACTTGATGGAAACTGTACCGAAAATGGCACTATTTTTTTTTTTTGCAATGTAGAACCGTAGTACCGTAGGCCTAAAAATGAACCATTTTGGTACAGTTGTACCGCAGATGGCAACACTGGTCAGTATATTTCTCTCACGAACCAACTCTTGATATCACCACCTATCTAAAGCTTAGCTGACGCCGTCATACAAGGTGTATATCAGAATTATTTACCAAATAATAACTCCTTTATGTCATGCCTTTAATGAAAGAAAATAAACAAATAATGTGACCACCACTTCGCATTTCATTCTCCCTCTCCTACCTTCTCTCCATCCTTTCCCTCACTCCACCCCAGCACAGTTGTCAGGACTCTAAAATATCATAATACAATACATAATAGCTAGGAACGTACATATGTAACCTAGAGGTGATGTGAAAGTCATAGCTAGGGCTGAAGGAAATGGTTTTCGCACATTCTCTCTCTCAGGAATGCCATACAGTCATCCCTTAACATCCGCGTTTTTAACATACACGGTTTTAAATATCCACAGGTGGATATACACAGTTTTAAGTATCTGCAGGAGGATACAGTACCGGGGCCGGATTTACTAAAGCATTTTTTCTCGTTGAACTCTACTGACACTGTTGACTGCAAATGTAACATTATCCCAGGCACAGTTCATGGCTGTTTTAGTGGTGGCATTATCCAGTGAATCAAATACAGTGAAAGCTCGAATATCCAGGTTCGGATTATCCACGTTTTGGCTGGGAAACGAAATCCACCTTAGAGTACGTTGAGCAAGTTTCTTCCATTATGCCGGAAACAATCGTAGGTACGGCTTCAGGAACGTGATGAAAATAAGGGAGAAAATCTTTCAACGAGAGAAGGTAATTTACCACCCTCAAAAGAGTCAGAAAAATACAGAAGACAAACTACAGGAATATGAAATGAATTGGTAAGGTCTTTAGGCTGTATGCTTGGAAGGAAATTTATGGGTTTCACAATTTTAAGGAATGAAATGGAACAAAAATATTTGCTGATCAGAAAAAAATTACTCAGCATTTAGTTCCACATTCTTCGTTCGATATCGCTCTTCCCAACACATTTCGGACCGACTGAGCATAGAGTTATTTCTGCTCCTTAAAGTTAATTGTACACACACTCAAAAAAGTCTCTGCCCCAGGGTCCAATGTATTTGGAAATTATCACACGTTAGAGATGTGGAGTGACTGTGCGGTTGGTACGTCAAACTGTGCGCCGCATCCCATAGACATGATAACTGCGCTATACAACTTATTTGTCATAGTACAGAATGAGGTTGGATAGAATAATAACATCATACATATAACCTGTGACGATATGCTACAATGGTCTTAACAAAGTATTAGGAGAAAAAACAATGACTTACAATGTAAGGACTGAGTTGCCAAATAGGACTATAATGCATAATTTGTTGATCTGAGGCGACAAAGGAGCAGGCTCGAATACATATGAATCTGACGATTGGGATATTCTGTTAATCTGCAATGAAAGTAACTTTGAATAACTTAGTTTATCATATGTTTTCACAATTACAGTGTTCTACGTCATATCCATATCACCTACACCTGATATAGTGACGTAACAGACAAACTTAAAACAAATCGCCTGAAGATTCGTGCTGATAACGAGACATTACAAAGCAATACGACCCAATGTGGTTAAGTCCTGCCATGGGTGTGCTAGTAAGTATGGCGACGTCACAAGCAATGCGAGGCGCTATCATCAGCCTGCATGACATAGGCCAAAACAACAAGGAGACAGGACGAAGGCTTGGTATTTCTCATCATACTGTAGCCTTGTGGGTTAGGCGGCATGATGAGACTGGCTCCCTCATCGGCCTTGCTGTACAACACCCGAAACAGATGCGGCTATCAGAGATGCCATTCATGACAACCCTTTTACTTCCACCATGACCATACATGGCCAACTCACCTCCACTGTTCCACTCAAACAGTTAGAAACAGGCTCTACAGTGATGACCTGATTGGCCGTATAACTGCAAGGTAACCTGCGCTAGCCGAACGCAACAAGGATCGTGTGGAGTATGCACTAGAATATGCAGACGGACCTGTAGCTTCTGAGAGAACGTAATCTTCTGCGATGAGAAAACATTTTGCACAGATGATGACATTGTGCTATACGTCTGGCACAAACCAAACACGTGATAAATATTCTCTCTCTCTCTCTCTCTCTCTCTCTCTCGTACTACGCATTTACATAAATCATAGCACTATATTACATGTAGACATAACTTGTATAACAATCCTACAACTTTAACACACTGCTCGCATTGTAGCACTATTGCACATATCCATTAGTACACAGTAATATCCAATAGTATACAGTAATAGGAAATATTAACGTATTAATTTTTTTTTCGTTTTGGCACTCTGGTAGTAAAACGTTTTCCATTATCATATCTAACGCTGCCATTTCCAGACACAGTACACAATTAATCATGTTACCGTATAGCACTCAATGACCGGAGGTAAAACGGCAGCTCCATATACAGCGGTATTATTTCAGAAGCGTTATATTTGGTGATGGCACGTCGTGTCTACCAACATGTTTATTTATTAATTATATTATTTATTCACCTAACTATGTGCAACGTCTAATGAGCACACTTCAGTTCGCATTCATTTTACTGCTATGATGTGGAACATGTGCGAGGTAGTAGCAGATGTGGCAGAGTGAGTGCTGGTTTATTTGGGTGGATCCATGCAGGTGGTGTGGGGGAATTCGTCGATGTTGGTGTTAGACGGTTCACGGGAACACATATGTGGAGATTTTGGATGAAGTCTTTCTCCCATCGGTGAGAGCAATGCTGTTCCCTGACTCCACGCCGTTTCACTTGGTACAGGATAACAACCCCATACACACATCATGTGTTGTAAGAAGCTTGTTTTGAGGAGCATCCAGAAATGACGCTTCTGCCACACCCTCCAAAATCGGCCGACCTGAACCCAATAGAACAGGTGTGGTCTGCAGTGACCAAGATATCTGGCAGTGATCCAATCATCCACCGGAACCGAGCAGCAGTGGTAGACAGGGCAATGATGGCTTGGGAACAACTTAGAGGCCCAGACGGACAGGCGTTCACACAAGCTGGTGGCTTCTATGCCCCGTAGGTTAAATAATGTCTGTGGTGCAGGGGGTGCATATACAAAACACTAATAGAAATAAACTCTACGACCTATGTAAAATGTTTTATTTCCTTCAGTGCATAAACAACTGTTAACATCACCTATATGACAAACAATTAGAGTTTCTAATGACTACGTATCAGTCCCAATGGTGATACATCAATATCAGCATGAATCATATTACTCTCCTTTTGATGAGCACAGCGGTTCACGCTTCAAACGCCAGAAACGAGTAACTGTACGAACTGGCAACTTTCACCAAGGATAGCAGGCCTACCAACACACGCCTGGCATCATACTTAGTGATCAGAACTGTTCATCCATTGTTTCATTTAGTATCAACGAGGAAGAGGGCAGAGACTTTTTTGATCGTGTGTACAACCAGGCAGTGGAGCCACATGGTTACATCGGTGCCACCATACGAAGGCGTCCCTCATCAGCACCAGACATCTCGCAATAAAAACAGCGATTGTGGTAAATCTGGGTACCGGAGGATAAGTGATTTTTTATGACCACGACTGTACATGAACTACAATTGATGTTGGTGTTTGTTGATTCTAAAAATACATCAGATTATTTTCCTCATACAAAGACTTCAAACCATGGTTATGTATGCCTTGAATGATTATTTGACGTATATTGTGAATTGGAAGTAAATTAATGATCTTACCGTTACCAGCATTAGAATTTCCTTATTATTATGTCAGCACGTTCCATAATCACTGAGAGGTGTTGGAAATGTCTAGTATTTCCTTCTAGTGCAGTTACTTTCTCCACAATTTCTTGAGTTGATTTATCTGTCCTTCGTGGGTTCTTTACAATCGTCGGCATTACGCTGTTCTGGGTATCAGCTAATTTATGTTGATATGAAAGAATTTGTGCAATCTTGTTAAATTTGTTATTTATTTCCTCAAGATAATTTTCTGTAGCCAATCCCAAAATGTTAGCTAGAATTCCTAATCCTAGATTGAACAAACCACGTTTGTTACATGTATTTGTTATGTCCGTTTCCCTAATTTAGTCATTCCCACGTGATGGGATGTCCTGGATCATGGTGAACATACAGTATTGTTTGTAGCCTGTTCTAGCTTCCAGTCAGCTAACTTAATTAACTCAGCCGCTTCCTGCGCTGGATGATCATGTGAGGAAGGAGCCTTAGTGGTCCTGATATTTTCACCAATATGACCGGTAGGTCGTTCAGTACGTCCAAACTAACTTCGGTACTCACTATGACTTGCACAATGGCCGTAGAGGCGGTTGGTGCGATCAGGCACCCTTGCCTGACTACAGGTTAAGGGTGTAAGTGAGGAGATCCTCTTGCTATCGTGAGATACAGGAATATCCTTCATCTTTACCTACCAAGAGAATAACTTTAGATGGCTAAGCCATTGCTGTTAGCAAGTCATGCTAACGGTGATGATAGTGATGATGAACATGTTACTTATCTCTACCTGTTTAACGTATCACCTATAACAGGAGTCAGTCGATTCCTAGGTTCTGTAAATGTCTTGTTATGGCGATTCCTGCATTAGTTGCACCTATGTTTGTCTGTATAGTATGTGATTGTAATTTATTCTGCTATGTCTTGATTTCTTCCGGTATATTTTCACCGTATGAAGTAGGCCTTTCAGTCGTATCCAGCGTTTTATAATTAAAGCAAAATTTCTTGAGGCCCTTTTTTAAGTGATCAATATCAATTGATTGTGATTCAATCAATACCTTATTGGCTGTTCTCTTAATTACTCTGTTCGGGCCTTCAAATTTCGGTTACAGTTTAATTTAATGTCTCTAGTATGAATGATGCCATAGATGGTGTCGCCTATGTCGATTTTTTATTCTTTTCCTTATTAAATGATTCTGTAATTTCTTCCCTAGGCATCATTGTTTCTTTATTTTTTTTTTTTGCGTATTTTTTGGAATTCATGTAAGCGAAGTTTAGGATAATCATCATAATTGTATATAGGTATTTGCTCGCCTTCCAATATCCCGTATGGGAGACGTTTGTGTGTCCCGTAAATAATGAAATGTGTGTGTGTGGATATTTGCCCCAACAGGTGGGGACATGGGCAAAGAGCCCGTCAGAATAATGAAATGAGGTGTGTCCCCTATAGACTTGATAACTGTACACTTAACTGATGCTTCAACCCTGGGGATCCAATCACCCCATTCTGCACAATTATCATTGAGAAAGTGACGTAGTACACGCAATACTTTTTTATTCTGTCTCTCCACCAATCCATTGGAAGCTGGATAGTAGGCTAGGACATTAACTTTCTTTATATTGTATTGTTTACATATTTCTTGCAAAATTTTGTAGTTAAATTCACCATCATTATCACTACAGATAACATTATCTACAATTACCAGTGCGACTATTTCTGCTGTTTTACCTTAATTGGAACCAAAATCACATGTCGTGAGAAATTATCAATAGCTACAAAAAGATACTGATTGTGATTAGTAGTTAAGGGTAACTTAAGCAAGTCAGCCTTGACAAGGTCCCATGGTTGGTTAGGTACAGGGTATTTTCCTATAGGTGCAGGTGTTAACGTGTAACCATTGTGCAAAGCACATGGTTCACATCTGTTGCTGTAATTGAGGATGTCTTTGCATAACGATGGCCAATAATATGACATTGGGCCTCCCCTACTGTCCTGCCATTGCCAGGATGCCCTGCATGTGGACTATCGTGTATTATCATCAATATATAAGGTACCATTGTACTGGGAATAACTAACTTCCTAATATTTCTTCTAGGATTTGGTTGTCCTGGATTTACCCTATAATAGGTGTTGTTTACTAATATGAATTGTTTAAGTGGTACATGTAGCTTGGCTAACGGTATATCGTCCCCTGATTCGGGATGATATATTACCTTAGACGAGTGGTTCCCAACCGGGGGTCCATGGAAGAATTTCAAGAGGCCCATAGGGATTCTGTATATTTTTACATTTCTATTCTGCTTGAATTAAGAGAAATGCAGTTCACTATAAAATTCAGACTATAGTACTATACAATACTTAAAACAGAATGTTAAATTGCTAGAATTTTTCCACAAGGTATAGTGTGCTACTGTTTCTGGATTTGACTGATGACTGTAGAGCTGACGACACATACTGAAAGTTTTTGCATTGACAATTACCATACAGTACTGCAGTGGAGGTACATCTTTCGTTTTCATTCGTCAAACAGTACCATCGGTGAAATCCAGGAACAGTGTGTTTTACACAGTGGATCGTTTCACATTTCCATAACATCCAGGATGTAATGAAAAGGTTCATTAAAATATTGATTTAAACATATATTTGTACGTGGAATTGTGTACTCAGCAGTGTCAGGGGAAATTTAAGTATTTCAAAACATAAGTGTATAATCCAAAAGATAAAAGTGATATTGTATAACTCGAGTATACAATATATAGCTATGTGTGCTAAGAATGACTATCGAGTCATTTACTACGAGAGAATAGACTCGTGAAATCAAGCAGCGATTTCACTTTATGCTGGCTCACTTCGCCAATTCTCTAAAGTCGAGAATTTATAGACTTTCTCAACGGTACACAGCAGAGACTAGACGCTCAATTAGGCTGTAATATTGTACCGTTGGCCTCTGAGAAAGATAGTTTCTCCCCTTAACATTCAAAAAAATGATAATACTAAGGATAAACAGGATCTTGGCTGAGCCAAACTCCTAGCTAGCACAACGGATTTAAGGATTAATGCCAAAAGCTGGCCTAAGTACCAGTCGTGATTTAATACAAAGAGTTGTGCTAACGTGGAGTAGCAAAACTATATTAAATAAGTGGGAAAATTAAACATGACTGTTACATTTAACAAAGCTCAAGAAAACGAACTGTAAATTTATTAAATACAAGCAAATAAATTTACGTTACATGACTCCAATTCAAATCAAAGGAAGGGAAATGCACTCACTCACTCAGACAAACAGCTAAATATCTCAAAAGCTTAAGCCTAGGAAAACAAGAAAATACTAATCGGTATGGATGAGACCGAGCTGCTGCGACGATCACCAAGGGGGTGGGAGCTACGGGACACACGCCAACACAAGCCGAGATCTGAAATCGCTAAGAAATCACTCAAGCCTTTAGAGGCGTACCGCGACGCGCCGTGCCTACAGACAGACTGAGCTCCGATTTGAATCCACGGCGCGAGGAGCGTGGGAAGGGGCGCGGGCGGCGTATAACGGCTCAGAGCAGGACCGATAATTCAAAAAGTATTACTCAGAGGAATGCACCACCTGCACATAAAAACAATTACTCGCGGTAGAATGACGAAAGTTTTGACAACTTGAGCGAATACAAGCACGCGAGCGGACGGTCTGAGAGAATGAGCGAAACATCGTACATTTCATAATAATTCGTTCCTCCCGCAAAATCACTCGATGTCACGATTTACTTAACATGATGTTACGATATAGAAAATTCGTGACACGCAGTTCCTTGTTTACATGAGTGATCTGGGAGTAGCCTAGTTGCACCGTCTTGCATGTAAGAGGCGAGGGCAGTGTGGCCCACGCAGTGACAGTGTCGATCTAGTTGAAGAAGAAGGGTGTGTTGACGAGTTATTCTTTTACTGGCATCTTATTTGAAATATGCAAACCGGGAATTATAACCGATTACTTTGATTACATTATTGTCTTTTCCATTTACAGCAGTACATGTGCTTATTATTGCATGGAAATAAGTTCAAGGGAGGATAGGACAGTATTATGGTAGGCTACTGTTAGAGTTCAGGTTATGTACAGTCATAAGAAAAACTTTCGTTACCGTTCAGAGCTATGCACTATGACACAATGACAAAGTGCTGTGGAATGACGGGACAGGAAAGTTTGTACCGCAAACCCGTCAATGTCTGTTATGTGAGACACAGATATTAGAATTTGTGCTAGAGGTAATAAAAGCTAATTAGATCGCTTGGCCAGTGTATTGAGACAATACGTTTTACTATTTGGCACCGAATTCATTAAATAAAAATAAAACAATGGTGTAGAGTCGGCAACACACATGCAAACGGGCAATGAGTGTGCACCCATGCCAGATGTATGATAGAATTTAGCCGATACAAGCCAAATTAGTAAATTTCATTGTAATAATTATATGTATTGCTTTCTACATATAATAAATGTTGAGCGGAAGGAAAATAATAATACGTGTTCAGTCTCACTGCTTCAATATTTTGTATAACCACCGCTTCCAAAATAGCTTCTAGACGTCTGAAGCATCCATCTGAAGCATTTAACCACCCATCTAAAGCGGGAGTAGACTGTAGCACCAGTCGAGCAAGGCAGTACTCCCTAGGAGGATGGAAAGCTGATGACAGGGAGAGCTGGAGCTCCCGTTTCATCAGCCCTCAGGACTTGTTCCTGACCATCCCCCTTGCTGAACTTTTTCAGTGTCTCAGTAACACAGAGAGTAGACCAGCATGCTCTCCAATACAAGTTTTTCTAACTGTCAACACCAAACTACATACACGCTACACACTACACTTCCTTTTCAAACTTGTTTAAAAAATGGCTAATGATAATCGTGCCTCGGAGTCCCCAGGGGGGGGGGGACCAAAAATGCCCCCACCATCCGCCCCTCACCCGGTGATGACTCTCGGAGCTGCCTGGAACCACTGTATGACTCACTCCTCCTTCATTTCTGTAACATTCGCGGCCTTTCCTCTTACTTTCGCTCTGTTGAGCACCACCTCTTCTCCTCTAAACCTCACCTTCTCTTTCTTACTGAGACTCAGCTGTCTGAGACAACTGATAGCAAACCCTTTTCTGTATCCTCCTACTTTCTCTGTTCTCATTTCAAAGCCAAAGGTGGCTGTTGTGTATATGTACGCAACGATCTATCTTGCTCTCGTGTTCCTCAACTTGATTCTTCTGAATTCTCTACTCTCTGGCTTCGGCTCTTCTGTCATTCTCTGACTAAATATATCTGTGCTGTTTACTTATCTCCTAATGCTACTGACTATCAAAAATTCTTTGACTATCTTACTTCTACGATGGAACACATTCTATCCAATTCTCCTTTCTCTGAAATCTCCATTTTAGCAAATTTCAATGTTCACCACCACCTTTGGCTCTCCTCTCCTTTCACTGATCCACCTGGTGAACAAGCCTACATCTTTTCTATCCTTAATGACCTAGAGCAGCTTGTACAGCACCCTACCCGTATCCCTGACCGCCTTGGAGAGAGTTCCAACATACTTGACCTTTTCCTAACAACTAATCCTTCTGCTTATACTGTTAATCTTTTCTCTCCGTTGGGCTCTTCTGATCATAACCTTATTACCTTAACCTGTCCTATTGCTCCAGTACAGCCCTCCTAAGAAACGCCGCCTGTGGCACTTTGGAGCTGCAGATTGGGAGGCCCTCAGGCAGTACTTCTTTGATTTTCCTTGGAATGATTATTGCTTCCATTGCCGGGAGCCGTCTGAGTGTGCCTTGCGCATTACGGAGGTTATTCTGTCGGGCATGGAAGCATACATTCCTTTTTCATATCCTCTGACTAATGCTAGAAAGCCTTGGTTTAATCACGCTTGTTCTAATGCTGTCCGCAACAGAGAGAGGGCCTTTAAAAGGTACCGAAGTCAACCCACCCCTGAATCACACATCTTTTTTATATTTCTGCCAGGAATCGTGCTAAGTCTGTTCTTCGCTCTGCTAAAAATAATTTGATCCGTGCTAAATGTTCCCAACTCTCCAACTCGAATTCTTCTCACTCCTTTTGGCACCTTGCCAAAAACCTTTCTAACAACTTTACCTCATCGTCCTTCCCTCCTCTTTTCTACTCTGATGGTTCTGTAGCTATTTCTTCTACTGATAAAGCAGATCTCTTTGCTCAGACTTTCTCCTCCAAGTCTACCTTAGACGATTCCGGTGCTGTTCGTCCATCACTTCCCCCCTCAGACTTCCTCATGACTGGCATTAAAATTTCTTCAACAGATGTATTTTCTGCCATCACTGGCCTCAATATTAACAAGGCATATGGGCCTGATGGAGTCCCTCCTGTTGTCCTCAAAAACTGTGCTTCTGTGCTTACACCCTGCCTAGGTAAACTCTTTCGCCTTTGTCTCTCAACTTGTACCTTTCCTTCTTGCTGGAAGTTTGCTCTCATTCAGCCAGTCCCAAAGAAGGGTGACCATTCCCAACCCTCTGACTATCGTCCAATTGCTTTAACATCCTGTGTATCAAAAATTTTTGAAACAGTTCTTAACAAAAATTTTAAAGCACCTTTCCAGTCACAACCTTCTTTCTGATCGTCAGTATGGGTTCCGTCAGGGACGCTCCACTGGCGACCTTCTCACCTACCTTTCAGACTCCTGGTCATCCTCCTTTCGGGACTTTGGCGAAAGCTTTGCCATTGCACTTGACATCTCAAAGGCTTTCGATCGAGTCTGGCATAAATCTTTGATTTCCAAACTGCCCTCTTACGGTTTCTATCCTTCTATCTGTACCTTCATCTCTAGCTTCCTTTCTGGTCGTTCTATAGCTGCTGTTGTAGACGGCCATCGTTCTTCTCCTAGACCTATCAACAATGGTGTTCCTCAGGGCTCTGTCCTATCACCATCTCTCTTTCTTTTATTCATCAATGACCTTCTAAGCTGTACATCTAACCCTATCCACTCATATGCTGATGATTCCACCCTTCACCTTTCCATTAGATTTCCGCAACGTCCATCTCAGCAGTTACTTCAGCAAACAAGGGATGAGGCTATGGCACACCTAATGTCTGACTTGGCTCATATCTCTGATTGGGGTAAAAATAATCTTGTTATTTTTAATGCATCAAAAACTCAGTTCCTACACTTATCAACACGACAAAATCTTCCTCAGGATTACCCACTAATTTTTAATAATGTCCAGCTCAGTCCTGCATCATCCTTGAACATGCTAGGGGTTTCATTCTCTTGGGATTTTTCTTGGAAAGAACATATTACATCTCTTGTGAAATCTGCTTCCAAGAGATTAGGTGTGCT
>JAGKTI010030824.1:0-12289 GCA_018397915.1 Birgus latro
ACCAGACTAAAGGCATCCTCCACCCTTTTAAAATCTATAAAAGTTTGACTTGAATGTCGGTTGCAGTTTGGGGAGATGCTTCATCAAAGACTTCAAAATACTGGTTTTACCACAAGCAAATTCTCAGTTCCCCAAACACTGTAAGTTGAGAACAACTGTATACACAATGCACAACTTTATTTACTGGATGTCCTTCCTATCCTTGTGAAAATATTATCTAAGCACAGGAGCTTCCATCCTACAGTCAACGGACTCCCTTACTCTCCTCTGCATCTTTAACAATCTTTGTCTTGTCCTAACCAATCTATGCAACACATATTCCTTAACAGACACATTTCCATTGACCTCACTAAACTTTTTAAACTCATGCCACCTCAGGATCATGCCTCTTCATTAGTACATACCACTCACAATTACTCCCAGAAACCCTGCTATTTTATCACACGCTCTCACGATGAAGCTTATAATATTTCTGCCTCTCCAAGGCATCAGTAAAAGGAAAAGTGTGTAATTTTCATTCATTCATCATCTAATCCTATGTTGCCCCATGAGGAGTGTAGGAATCTGGGGCTAGGCAAGCTGGCCCTGACATTTAAGATGAGAGTGACCAGCCTCACTCATCCCTGAGTGGCATTATGTGAGCAATAAACCCCAACCACCTCTTAGATGGAAACTTGCACCGGCTCAATCCGACTGGAGCACCTCAATTTCCCACTGAACCACCAGGCACTGTAATTTGGTTATATAGTTACAACCCAGCGTAGTACCATAAATGGTTTCCTGGTGTACATGAAAAACTGGACCCTGCCCAGGGAAAGCAGGTAAGGATGATGATGATTTTGCTAAACTACCCATATAAAGTTACTGCCTATCAAATTTTCACTGGTACCTATAGAGTTGATTTGCCCATTTCCCCCAGTTTAAAGCACCAACTAAAAGAAAAAACTTCATATTTTTGGAAAAAATATCTGACTTAAAACTGAGGAGTACCTACACTACAGGGAACATTCAATGTTCAAAAACCCAGCTTACCATATCCAGGTGAATAAAGCCTCCTGCTGACAGGGAACACAGTGCCACCATCAGACAGAGACCTAAACACTTTTGGTGGTGAGGGTGAGAGCTCCTTTGACACCAAGTTACTGTGCACTAGCTCGGCGCTCTTACGTTGACGGGGTGAGTTAGTGTACTGCGTTCCAAACTCAAAGTCAAAACCTATAGTTAAAGATACAAAACAGAGACAATAGGACAACAGACTTTAGACAAAGGACTGGTCATGCATACTATCTCTGAAACTCTTATGAAATTACAGTACAGGACTAATTCAGAATACTACTACTACTAACAAACTACCAAACAGAATTCCAGGGACAGAAGACAAACAATCACTAGTGTGCCCAGGAAGACTGCAAAATCAAATTTACTATATATACTGTTTAAACACAGAAACATAAACAGTTAGTTCTAAAATCAACTTGATACCAGTACCACACATAATAACATACAACTGACATAACAGCCTCCACAAATTCTGAACAACAAGAAACATTATAAAACCAAAAATAAAGAAAAACTACATAATACAAACATTACAAAAAACAACAATGCAGAAAAAAAAATACTGCTAAAACTAAATCTAATATCTTCAACTTTGGTTCTAATGTACAGAACACTATTATACTTCAACAATTTTTACAGCCAACACAAACACTCCACACAGTAAAACTCAAAGAAAGAACATGTCTGATCATACTCACTTGAGCCAAATTGGTCACTATCTCTCTTTTCAAACTCTTGTTTTCTCTGAGCTACATTAGGGATCTTGGAACGCTGTGAGAGACGTGTCAACTCGAAGCGATGGAAAGCAGACTTTGCTGATGCTTCTTTTTCAAGCTGGCTGTTTTCAAACTGCTTCGCCCTTTTGGATACAATCTGCAGTTGCTTTATGCGTTCATTGTCACCAACCCATGCCAGAGGGATGGGGCGAATAACAGAGGCCATGAATGACTTTTCGCTTCCTGGAGGGGTGTCACTTTGTCGGCTGCTGCTGACACCCTGACTTGCTAATGAAGAAGATGACCCATGTTCTGGTATTGGAATATTTTCTTGAATGCGAGACAGAGTTGTTGTGAAGCCTTTTCCATACCTCCCACCAGTTGGATTAACTTCAGATGCAGCGCCCACATATGGTTTGGGGACAGAGTTACCAACAAGGGAGCGATGTAATGCACTGGAAGTACTTTGTGAAGTGCCATTATCACGTTCTTCATTACTTACACTATCTGCTTCAAATGATAAGGGTACTGTTTTCCCACTGTTCTGTGATGGAGATCCATTGACATTTGGATCACCCTGTATTTCATCTTCTGATTTCTGCACCTTCTCTTGTTTAGGAGCAACAATACAGGTCAGAGTCTTATTTAGTGAACTTGGTGAAGGAGGAGTCTGTGATGCAGGTGGAGGCCACATTGGGCGGGGAAGCTTCTGAGGATTTACGTGATAGTCGCTGTGAATGAATGGAGGTTTGCTTGCTGGGAGCCATATGGGCTGGTTGGGACGCTTTAAGAATTCTTCTTTACGCTCAACATTCCTTTTAATTCTGTTGATTACATCCTGGGTTGATTTGTCATTAGCTTGACAGTTTTCCTTGTTGCTAGTAATAGGGTCTGTAAGGCTTCTTCTTGAGTATGAGTTGGGTTTATTACTACTGCGGATAAGCACCTCACTTTTTGTGCTATGGATGCTCTGTTGACTACCATGTATGTTTCCATCATTACCAAGAGCACCACTCATATTTTCTGGTCGTGTATGTACACTTGAGCTCCTCGAATGCATCTGATCTAATTTTAATCGTGGAGGAGACAATGATTGAACACGCACTCGCTTGGCATCAATTTCATTACCTAATGATGTTTTTCTTCCAATGTGGCTTCCAGGATTTTTGTCAATGCCTCGATTAGCAACATTCTTACTGACATCACCACTATTTACTTTACTCTCAACAAATTTTGTTTGCACAACTTCATATATACGACCATCAGGATCTCGTTCCAATCTTCTGTTATCTCTAAAGCTGCCTCTTCCTACAGCCCGGTCAAGAATGGGCTCATAGACACCAAAGACGGAAGCAGTGGTTTGGTCACTCGCAGAAACGTTTGACACATTTCCGGGATAATTTGTACTTACAGGCTTGAGATTTTGCTTGGATATCTCAGAAGGCACTTTATGAGGCACCGCAGAAAGTGTGTTTTGTATAGTGTAGATAGCATGTCTCTTGTCAGCTGCCCCAGGTAAAGACTGTTTCCTATTACCCGGGGCAACTGAAGACTGTTTTTCCCCTCCACTAGGCAGCGAGTGTTTTCTATTGCCACCACGGTATGGCACAGATGACTGGTTTCCATGATGGTGTGGATGAATGGGGATGTGTGCTCCATGAGGCTGAGATACTTTGGAAGGCTGGTGGGCTCTTGGGGGATATGGTGGATGAGCCATGATGACTGGTGGTGGATGGGTACCCGTCGACATGGCAGACGGATGTGAAGCAAGTGAGGATTGGGAAGACCAGGCAGATGAAAGACTTGGTGGGTACTGTGCAGCCAGAGCACCGAAAGCTGGCTGAGGGAAGCTGGCAGGACCTGGATAACGAATCACTTGCTGGTGAGGCAGGTGACTGGGGCTGGGCATTCTTATATCCAGGTTACTCTCAGGGTTGTGTGCCGTCTCTCCGAATACCTGCAGAACATCACAGATTAGTGACTTAAATAAGGCTAAAGATAATACACACTGAAACTAGGCAGCACTAATTTAATTCAGAATGTACTGAAAGTGATTCTTCTATAAACAGATGAACGTTAATTATAACAGTGAATAAAAACAGACCTATATACTTAAAGAGTTTCAGTTATACAAACTGAAATACAGTAGTGGCTGGAGGAAGCATCTCCAAATATATTCCAAGTATCAAGTAAACTACAAATGATATCGGTACTGGTACTTTATACGCTTAGAACTACTTTTTCAAGATTCAATGGGCATTTCATATTATAAAGAAAATAATGAAAGACAAGATCAATAATAAAAACACAAGCAATACTGTACAGTACATGTACACATGCAGCCACAGTGGCTCAGTGGTAATGCATTTCCTCCATTAGCATGTGCTCTTAGTCTGGGGTTCAAAATCTGAGGCATGGTGAATGTAGTGGGTGCTGTGAGTACAGTAAGATCTTAGTGCTTGTATGTTTTCAGCCTATCTGTTCAACCCAGCCACTATGACACTTCAACTTTACACGTTATCAACTCTATCCATTGACATCCCTTCTTTATATGTACAGTTCTCCACCTGCATGGGGAAGAGCAAATTCCAGTTATTACTCTCTCCAAGGAGATGTGCTAATGCACTATATCAATGCACAGTACAAAAATCCACCTTTAACCTACCAACATCCACCAGGAAACTATCCCATAAGAAGGAAAGTACTCATGAGCAAGGGACAGACATGTTACAACACCGTTTCATTCACTCATTTATTTTTGAAGCTGTGAAGATATATATTAATTAACTGCAGTGCTTAATGAATGAGTGTTTTCTACAGCATATAGAACACATCTCTATTTGTTGGGTGGGAGAAAGGCAAACGTTAGAGTTTGAATTCTTTATTTCTCTAACATTCTGTCCAACATGCTTGCATGCTTCAGCCTTGGTCACCTAATGATGGCTCACCATGCTGCTCAATTTCTGGCAGCTTCCCTATTCAGTCCCTTATCCTTGAGGTTACACTCAATGACCTCATCATAGGTCTTTTTCAGTCTACCTTTCACAACCATACCCATAACATTAACACTTCTCACTTGCTGCACCCAATTATCATCCCCCATCCTCTCCACATGCCCAAACCATCTCAATCTACCTCTTCTCATCACAACACCAATACACTCCAGTCTCACCCTACCCTGCACCTCTTCCATCATAAATCTAGCCCCCTCCAAGCCTCACACTCAGGGATGCCCTGCGCATCCATCTAATCATTGTTATTTCGGTACATCTGAGCCTGCGAATATCCTCTTCCTTTACTGCCCAAGTCTCATTACCATACAGCATTACACTCTAACATATGCTGCATACAAAGATCCCTTAGCGTGGAGGGAGAGCCCTCTAAATGTCAGGAGAGGCAACAGTTCCATGAACTTCTTCCAACCACTCCTCACTCTAGCCACAGAGTAGCCCCACCTCCAGCACATAACATGTCTCCCAAATAACAGAATTTTTCCACAAACTCAAAAGACTCACCAGCAAGCTCAATCCTTTTACGCCTGACAATCTCCACATGCTCTCCCCGACATACCACACACATGAAATCAGCATTATCTCGCAGTCTACCTCTAACACCACTACATCTCTTATGCACCCATTTATCACAGGCACTGCAGAAGATGGAATTACTTCCCACACCCTTGTGGCAAATTGCACATGGTCATTCTCCCTCTTCATTGACTGTACCGCCACCAGCCCTAGATACCATCACTCGTTTTATCTCCATGTACTCAAGACTTTGCACCCTATACCATCTCTCCAATTCCTAAATCTTTCCTCTGCCTCCCATTCATTCTCTGCAATCAACACAAAATCATCAACATACAACATCTCCTGCAGGAGTCCATTTCTGAAGTCACCTGAAAGGGCTTCAAGAACCATGACAAAACAACAAGGGGCTCAGAACCTGGAGTGGTGGCATCCAGAAAAGACTACACAAACACCTGGACCTGCTCCTTATGTTCCTTCCCCCCACCCACTAACCCCCTCACCAACCCTACTCCTACTTCCCCCACATTTCCTCAACCTAACCCACCAATCCTTCCCACACCATCCAATCCCCTAACCCCTCCTATCCCACCCCAAACTAATCCACCCCAACCCTTACCTCCACCACAACCTTCTCCTACCCCTTCCCCTCCACCTTCACCACTACCTCCCCTCCGTGCTGCAGCACCCAACACACACCGCACACATAACATAAACATTCTCCAACTAAACATAGATGGCATAAACACAAAAAAACAAGAACTCACACAATTCATCAAACAACACAACATGCATATTGCCATCTTACAAGAAACAAAACTACACACAACGCAAAAAACACCTACATTTCATAATTTCACCACCATCAGACAGGACTGGGCCAACGGTGGTGGCGGTGGACTCATCACCCTGGTACACAAATCCGTAAACTTTTCAGACACCAGTGCACACACAAAGTCACTTCTCCCCCCACATTACACTACGACAGAAATACAATCAATTAAAATAAGCACTGGTAACAAATCACACATGACAATCACCAACATATACATTCCCCCCCAATCATCCCCCACACAATTACTCTCCACAAATACACCACATCACTAACATACCCAACATCATCCTTGGTGGTGATTTCAACGCCAAGGCGTCGGCCTGGTATGTCAACAACCCTGACACAGACAGAGGGCTGGCACTACAAACCCAGACAGATCACTTTTTCATACTCAATCATCCCAATCTTCATAACCATATCCCACACCAAGCCCTCTTCCTCTCATCATCTCCAGACATCACCTTCTGTTCCCCAAACCTCGCCCCCACAACTTCCTGGAGAGTGGCCAGAGCCCTTGGCTCTGACCACCTCCCGATCATCATCACTACCAAAACCAGAATCACCCCAG
Organism: Birgus latro; assembly: GCA_018397915.1. NCBI lineage: Eukaryota > Metazoa > Arthropoda > Malacostraca > Decapoda > Coenobitidae > Birgus > Birgus latro. The sequence continues at coordinate 6,706 of JAGKTI010030824.1, forward strand.
CTGGCCACAGACACACTTACACTAATTATTACAGAGTCAACTGGGAGGCCTTCACAACTGAAACAGAACAACACTTTGAAACATTAAACAGTACTCCATCACAAACATCAACACCGCTGTGCACACTTTCAATACAATTATACAAAACGTAAAGAGAAGACACATCCCCAGAGGCAACAGGAAAAGACACAACCCCAATTTCACACCAGAAATTCAAGGCCTTATCAGACAACAGGACACACTACGACACTCCCGAACACCACATACGCATGACACCATGCAACAAATACAAGAACTCAACACTCAAATAAACAATATCAGAACAGCAAACAATAAATTGGTATAATTATCTCCAAACACTTGATCACAAAACAAACACCAGCAAACTCTACAAAACACTAAACAGCATCACACTCTCCAACAGCAACACTACACAATCACACGCTTCCATCACAACAACAGACACCATTCCTTCAAACAAACAACAAACAAACATTCTCATCAATCGCTTTTCACATGTCAGCCATCTAAACCCTCATCGTGACGACCGACGTATCATCCGACGTAAGAGACAGTTTCCCATAGACCCAGACTTCGCACATTTCACTTACAACCAGACGAAGCACATCATCAGCAACCTCAAGCACTCATCTGCCTGTGGACCAGACAACATAAGCAGCATACACCTTAAACACATTGGACCACAAGGAATACAAGCACTCACCAACATATCAAACTACAGCTACTCACACAACATAATACCCAACATCTGGAAGCATGGCATTATCATCACTATCCCCAAACCCAACAAAGACCCCACATTACCTTCCTCACACCGCCCCATCACACTCCTCTGCACCCCCTCCAAAGTCACTGATAGACTGGTACTACAACTAGTTACACCTCACACCCCCCTAGCTCCATCACAACATGGTTTTAGGCCACTACACTCCACAAACACTCTTCTTACAGACCTCACACAGAGAGTTTTTGATGGGATGAATTCAGCTAGGCCACCACATTGAACACTCCTTGTCACACTAGACATTAGTAGAGCTTTTGATTCCATCCCCCGCCACAACCTAACAAACAAAATATTCAACACAAACATGCACAATAACACAAAAAGATGGCTAGCAAACTACTTAGCAGGGAGATATGCACATGTAACTTTTGCTGGTCAATCCTCGAACATCAGAAACTTCACAAATGGTGTCCCTCAAGGATCTGCCATGTCTCCTACACTCTTCAACTTATACATGCATGACATACCCACACCCCACACACAACAAATACACATAGCTTCCTATGCAGACAACATAACACTTATATGCACACACCAAAATGCAAACACAGGCACACAAATCCTCCAACCTTACCTCAACACACTACATGAATGGTTCACCACAAACAGACTCAAAATAGCCGCAGACAAATCTACAGTGACCCTTCTCACAAACTGGACAGCAGAACACAGTCACATTCCACACCTCACCATAGACAACAATCCCCTACCACACACACACACACACACCCAAAATCCTTGGTGTAACATACAAAAGATCAGTGTCATTTAAACAACACATCACAAACATCAAAAATAAATTAACACCTAGACTCAATGCCTTGAAGCCACTTGCCCATACAACATTTGGACACAACAAAGAAACCACCACCACAGTATACAAACAATATATACATTCAGTGATGAATAATGCAAGCCCTGCTTGGGCTCCTAACCTCACTAAAACACACTACAACACTCTTCAGACCATACAAAACAAGGCCTTAAAAATAATCACAGGCTGCACAGCTACTACACCTACAGACCACCTATACCAAGAAACCAAAGTCCTCAGTCAAGGATCATCTAGACATGAGAGGCATCCAAACTCTCGCTGCAGCCTCCACAAACTCACAACATCCACTATACTACATGGCAGCACATTCACACACACCAAGGAACATCAAAACAACACCCAGCACACGATATCATACACAAATACTATCATCTCTTCCCCCCTGCCCGCCTCAGACCAGCTTCCAGAAGCATATTCATACTCAAATCACTCGCCATTCCATTCAGTCACTTAAAGACAACACACAGCTGCATGCACGGCCTCCTGATATCCATCCTTCTGAATGCTATCTCTCCCGTGAGGACAAGGTCCACCTGGGCAAGCTGAGATGTGGGCATCATCCAGCCCTCTTGAGTAATAAGAAGAGGCTGGATGACTCCGCCGCTGACACCTGTCCAGGATGTAACACAGCATCCCATACTATTAAGCACATCATGGAAGACTGCATTGCACACAATCACCTACGCCAACAACACAACATACACTCCTTGACAGCTCTGTGGGAAAGCCCGGTCTCTGTCATGGCCTTCCTTAGGGACTCGGGGCTGTTCAGCCAGACTGCCTAGGGAACAACTACTACTACTATTACAAGGGGCTCAAAACTGACCCCTGGTGCACACCAACATTCACAGAAAACTCATCACTCAAATCTCCATGCGCCCTTACCTGGGTGTGAGCACCCACATACATGGCAATAACCACCCTAACCAGCCACTCCTTTATCCCAAGCTTTCTCATTGCCCACTTCACCACCTCTCTAGGGACTCTCAAAGGCCTTCTCCAAATCAACAAAAACAAAGTACAATTCCCTTTTCTTTCCTATATATTTTTTTCTGAAACTGTCAAACAGTGAATATGGCATCAGCGATCCTGTTGGTCACAACCCCTTGATGATGTAATGAAAGTCCTGGAGTAGCTATTTATGGCCTTTAATTGTGAAGCATGGGGACAGTACGTTGCCCGTATGAGAATTAGCCCTGAACTGACTGGGTACATCTGCTTTTAGTTGGTTGTTCGAGCCTGGGAGCGGCTGATTAGGTCAGCAGTTTTAGTGGGGGCACATAGTGGGGGGGGGGGGCATATATACATACACATAACGGGGATGATACACAAATATAATGGGAATGGTACAGTCCCTTTGCCTGGCATAAGCCCAAACTGCATCTAACCAATATTCACTCTTTCTCTAATCATACCTTCTAGAACTCTCCCCATTATCTTCATTATCTGTTTAAGCCAAAGAAGCTAAACAGGTTTTCTGCTAGTTGACAAGAGTCTGATAACAGGATTTTTTAAGTTGAATTTTTCCACTGTCTATGTTCATCAAAAATGAGAGTACAGCAATGTAGCAATAACAGTTAATCAACCATTGTCTGTCTGGTAAAGCAGACCCATCAGTTGTAGGAAGGAAATCACACCCTGCAGGGCAGGCCTATGCAGTGAGCTGATGTTCCCTGGAGGTGACAGCGCATCATCCTGTTACCTGGTAATGTGGTTACTCAAAATGACAGGAAATCATTAGGCTTGTTACTTAGTGAAGAATCACCAAAAGAAGAAGTAGACAGCATTACATCAAGTGAGTGGATGATGGATGATGGCTGCCACCACCTGCCACTGGTATAGTAATGTGAACAGTCATAAGTGTTTAGAAGCTACCTTTATTGCAATGAGTAATTACTCTCTCTCTCTCTAGGTGATTCTACACTAACTGACAAGCTTAGTGGTTTCCTGTAGTCCAGAAAGCCACTTACTATGCTGGGTGGTAACCATATAACCAAATGATGCCTAATGGTCTAAAGAGTTAAGGTGCTCCAACTAGATGGTGCATGAAAGGTTTCCCATTTGAGGGATGGTTTGCTTCTCCCTCCTCCCCCCCATCAAAATGTAACTAAGGGGAAAATGAGACTGGTTACCACTGCATTAAATGCTGGGACTGAGTAGCCTAGTCCTGGGAATGTACACTTGTGGGTCAATTTGGAATTGGATGATGATGATGATGATACTTTAGTCAGGAAATGGGTTTCTTGTCGTAGTCACACCTTTGGCACACCTGTTAACAAGCAATGAACCTGTTTAGCTTGCTTGTCTAGCATAAATAATATTGTAACAGTACCTTGTTCCTGAAGATGCTCTAACAGGAAAAAGAACAAATAAATTCTGAGTTCTTTTAATACACTTGGAGTTTTCCTCCAAACATTTACAGTCTATGCTGTCTCTTCTTTGCATCACGTCACCATTAAGTGACCAAGGCTGACACATGAATGCATGTTGGGGCCCTTATAAATGATGTGAACAAAACGTAACGATAAAATGATGTTACCTGTCCACTATTTATACACTTGAGTCATCAACACAGCATCTGAAGATAAATGGTCTGTTCCATGGTGCAAATCATGAATTTACTTGAAGACAACTATATGCAATACTAGAAAGGTTGAACACTAACCTGCTGGAGGAGGTCTTGTTCCCGCGGCACCACCAGGAGTTGTAGGGTGGGCGGTGAGCGATGTATCGAAGCCACAACCTCCTGGTAACTCTTGGATCCCACACTCTCACCGTTGACACTCACCACACGGTCACCTGCAACATGCAATAACTAAGTAAACATGGAAGTATACTTCTCTTAGGCAATACAGTGCAATGCACACCTACACACTATACCAAGTACAGTACATAATCTCTCCCCACAAACACACACACAATTCCACAACACCCAAACCCTACACCTGAAATACATTCAAGAAAACACCACACATCACTTGCCTCGACACATGTAATAATGTACTGAACTTGTACTATGCAACTCACAACATCTGCTTCAGGATAGAAATTTGTACAATCAAGGGTTAGATAAATAACTTGTCCTGAAAAAAAAAAAAGGGGGGTACTACTACAAAGAATTGTTTTCTTTCAAATACCACAGCCTCTGTACCTATAACAGAAAGCAGTTCCACACCTCACAGAGTTGCACTTCACACTCCCAACTTTCATACAAACTCCACACTACCACATCCATCACAGACTTCGCGCTGCCACACCTTCCACACAACTCACAGACACCACGCACATACTGTTGAACTGCTCTCCCTCTCTCTCTCTCTCCCTCTAATACACACACAGCCACACTTCATTCACATTGCCACACACGACTAGACCACACACCACCACACTTCCAGTCTCCTACTGCACAAACTATTAGAACTTGAACATCCTCTACTCTATATGTCATTTGAGGTAATTATTTATACATTAACTCAATTTGTGCAATTAAATATCATTCATCACCATCCTAATTTAATATTTTACTATTATAAGTGGAGTGGGCAGGATCCTAAACAGGAAATACAAAGTATAATAATAATAATTAAAAAAAAAAATAAGAGGACCACTCATCATTCAAGCCTTTGATATCCTTGGTTTAATGAAACGCAGATTAATTATATATACATAAACGGGAAGCTCTGAATTCTGATCATCCTAAAACAAATTGTTATCAATATTCGAAGCAAATTAATGTTCGGTTCACACACTACAAAAAGGATGAAATTCATATATCTGATTGATGAAACTTTACCAACAGTACACCAAACATCACCATGGGTAAATATGAAGCATTAAAAAAAAAAATCTAATGCAATCACATACACAGTTCAAGAACATAAACATCCTCAGTCACGATCAAAATACAGTATTTCCCTCCATTACATAGCTAAGAGAAAGCAATG
>JAGKTI010030825.1:0-12289 GCA_018397915.1 Birgus latro
GCTATTTTATTAAAACCAGTTCCTCTTTATGGCAAAGCCAAGACTAAGGTAATTTAAATTTGTAAAAGAAACACAGATAAAAATTTGACAAATTCGACAAATTTAGAACATTTTCTATTGTAGACATTTTCTACGGTTAATTAATGTTATGCAAACACGGAAAATTAATTATCACGGCTGCTTCAAGGTGGTCCATTATGTTGTGGCAGGGATAAACCAGCTCTGCTGTCGGGCCCTGCTGCAGATGTCGCTGATTGCACTCGTGCGGTGTGGTGCGGTGAGGACTAGTCTTTTCTCCCCTTGGGGCTAAGATACGAGTAAGTGTGTGAGATGTGTGGATTGAGTAAATTGTGAGTGTGTCGTCCTCTCTCGGCTACCCACCTTCTGGGGAGGGAAAGCAGCCTAGGTGTGTGTGTGCTTCTAGGTGACAGCGCCAAAGTGTACGTCGGGTGGGGACAGGATGTCTTCGGGAACGTCCTCTTAGAATGTTCAGATATGGGAACCCTATTACGAGTGAGTACAAATGTCTTCATTAAATACTATCCGCTGAAAAGGATAAAAATAAACCCACCATAGTAATTACAGCAGAGCAGTACAAAGATTTTTTTTCTGCAAAGTAATTAATATCTTACTATTATAATAAAAAATTACTCCTATGCAAATAGTACTTTTGCATGAGAAAAGGATTTTTGTTATTTGTGTTGCAACCACTGAGCTCTTTTTGAGCCCTGTTTGCAACTTCTTGCATAGGCCTAGTTGCATTTGGCAAAGTATTTATTATCTCACTATTGAAATAAAAAATAAAATCTTCTTTAACAAATAATACAGGTAAGTTACAGAAGGAGAAATAACAAGGTTTTAGTCTGTTATGTCTTACAACTTCTGGCATCATTGCATGTTGTCATGTTTTGTTTTTAATAGGGTTGCCATTTTAGCGATTTTTCTGCTAGATTTAGAGGTGTTTATTACAGTTTAGTGGTAGTTTTTAAAGCTTAGGTTGCAACAAATGTAGTTATGTCTTGAGGAATTCCATAAGGATGTGGCAATACTCTAGAGAGCAAAGACCTTTATTTAAATCAGTTTTTTACGATATTTCTATATCAGCGTCATTCTAGCGAGTTTTTGGTTAAGGTTAGCGGTATCTTGGTAATCCCCAAGTTTTTGCAGCTACACCTTTAGTTGACACCTTGACATCATGGACGTAGGACCTGTGCAGAATATCCTCTACCTGGCTGACTCGTACAAGGTATAGTCATTAATATATATACAATTTTGAACACAGTCTTCATCACTGGTTACCTGTATATCAGTTGACTGACCCAGGAATGCTTGCAACGGAATATTTAGGCCATAAAATTTAATCAAGTGTGAAGCAAGAGCTTGCATCATGTTTCAGAGGAGAATCCAATTTAAAAGTCACTGTAATTATTAATTTTGAGAGGATTTTTAGCGTATGTCAGTAAGTCTGTGCAACATATAAATTTTACTTATCATCAAAGGCATAGTTTCCCTCACAAATAGGCGGGTAGTCAGTGTTATTTTCTGTAAAGTGCAATAAAAGCAACAAAAATGAAACTAAAAATAATTATTAGGTATTTGTAGAGTGGCCGTAGATGTATGAATTTTTTAATAGGGTGTATACAGTACAGTGAAAAATGCAGTGGTTTGTGAATTTATATTAATGCAGTAGTGGTTTGGGCATCAACCTGTGTTATTGCCACCTCAGAGGACTAAAGATTATTTGCTTGCTATTTCCCGATGATTTTACTTTGCTCAGGAGAGACTTCAAGCTAGAATGGCTAGTCTTCATTAACCTCTCTATTTAGGATGTAGGTTGCTCTCCTCTCCTTTAATATGCAACACTAGGGTACAATAATCCTTCTTCAGACTTTATGCTCCAAAAAGGGCAAAATGGGATAGGCAGTTGCTCTAAGTTGAAAAAATTCTGAAGATCAGCAGAAATAATACAGCAGCTACAGACTCTGAAATCTGAAATGCTTGGGTACAGAAGCAGTATGGAAAATGGAAATCTTTGGAATGTGAAGCCATGATGATAAAAGAACAATCTGTAATAAATAGCCTTCAGAAGCTACCATTAACAGTAAATATAATGACTACCATGCATTATTTACTTATATATTATGTTTTCATATCTATACACACACACACACATCTTCAAAATATGCACTGATTTTATGAGGACAGGTGATTGTAACACCTCATTTTGCATGGGGGAAATAAAAGAAAGAAAATTGGAGGTTTTTGGATATTAGATTTTTGGATTGAGGGTGTGCACTGTACAGTATGTAATAAATGTCGTTGGTGTGAAGGGTAGTAAATGTCATTCTTGCATTTGAATCAGTATACTTCTTGAATTGTGGTAAGTGAAAGGTTAAAGTAAATGGCATTCTTGCGTTTGAATCAGCCAACCTCTTGATTCGTGATAAGTGAAGGGTTAACATAAATGTCATTCTTGCATTTGAATCAGCCAACCTCTCGAAACTTGGCGAATTTCAATTTTGCTCTTGCTACAGCCAAGTGATTTTATGCAACGTAGGAAGGACCTCTCGTACTTAACTGATTTACAAACACCGCACCTAACCCTTCCAGTGCAGTGTGAAGAATCTATCTTAAGGTGAAGGAAGCTGTCAGGAGATGAGAAAAATAAAATAGAGAGATTTTCCCTCGTTCACTGAGTTACTAACGTTCTCGTGTTTTTTACAGGTTTCCCACCACCGGCAGTACCCCCCAGGCACCACTTCTGTTTACTCGTACTTTGAGTCGAGGGGAGGCAGGTAAGACTTGAGTATATGTTGTTTAATATTCATTTCTCACCAAAGGTCTAGTCTTGTTATTGAAGGAAACTCCCTAGCACTTCATTCATCTATCTATCTATTCATCTGTCGGTCTATAGCCTGACGCCTCAATCCCACAAAGGGTGGCTGCAGACAAAACACCTCCAAGTCACTTTGTCACCCACCATTTGACTGCCTTCCCCCCAACTCGCTCCCCACTTCATTTATACCATTTTACTCCTGTCCATAGAGTATTGTACAGGTATATTATTTGCTGGACAAGGGTGCCATCATGTGGTGGCACTGGTGTAACAGAGCAGCTTCTCTGCCTTTTTGTAACTTACTTTCTATGGCTCATTTGCAGAATGAAACAGTACAGTATTGTGGTTCTGCATTCGTTGTGTATAATTTTTTCATGATGAGTATCCTATTCTGGTGTTAATTTCTTGTTACAGCCCAGCTTTCAAGATTGAGAGATGGCAGTTTTAGGCCAAGTTGCAGTAAATATACAGTATTTTAGCTAAGAGAATGTTGCAGTTCTCTGCAATAGTTGAAGTTAATGAGAGGTGTCACTTTTGTTAAATTCAAGATGAGTTTACATTTTTCACTGATTGGGGTTTTAGATCACCAGATGATATAATTTGTGGTTTAAGCTAAGGTGTACACTCCAGTATTACAGCGGTTGTTGATAGATGCAAGCAATGTAAGAGTCTGCTTCCTGTAGCTGTTGACATTGCTGGGGCAGGTTTGGGGCCTCATGCTGCGTATGTACGGGGTGGTGGCTGGGGGGGGGCGGTGTTTGGGCTGCAGGAGGATAAGGGGCTGGTGGGGGTAGGGTTGGGCTGTTTGGGGTCAGTTTGGGTTGGTCAGGACTGGCTAGGGTTGGGTTGGGCTGTTTGCGGTTCACTGGGGATGAAATGGGCTGTTTGGGCTGGCTTGAGCCGTTTGGAGTTTTGGGTTGATCTGGGCTGACTGGAGTTGGGTTAGGCTGTTGGTAGATGGGGTGGAGAAGAGAACATTTGGATTTGTTAAATTTCTTTTTGGTCACTCACAGAAATACAGTATATGGTAGTCATTAATCCTGGACGAATTACTTATCCCTTTTACTCTAGCTAAATCCAAACCTCCTTAGGTAAGAGGATTGATTTGTTGTATTTTTGTGTCCTTCATGCAAAGGAAACTGTTTATTACTCAGCAGAATATAATGTAGTATACTTATGGCTAATGACATCAACAGATTTCCCTACACCGTATTCTTCGGCCTGCAGTACATCTTGAAACGATGGCTACAAGGACCTGTTGTCACCAAAGAGATGATTCAGGAGGCCAAAGAACTATACTCAGCTCACTTCAACAGTGACAGTGTGTTTAATGAAGAAGGATGGAACTACATTCTTGAAGTAAGTATTTATTTAAGAGTTAACACAGCCCATTTAGAAATAAAGTAATTGAGAATGTGGACCTCTTAATAGGGCAGACTTTTAATGTGGAATTCTCCTTCTATCAGGTTTTTTCTTGCTCTCTGGACCCTACCTCACTGCACTCTTGGATGGGAAAAGAGTTTAGCATGATGATGATGCTAGATACACAGAACAGAAGCTCTTTCCTTTATATCCCTTCCCACCATTGTCACATGCAGAAGTGACTCAGTTAGAAAGGTGCAGATGAAGTACATTTATAAAGAATAATACTTTGCTACTACCAAATATGTTCAGTCCATTTTTGCTTGATGCATGAGAATTTGAGTGGTAGAAGACCTCTCTCTCTAGAAATTTCGCGCTTTACAAATAACACACCTTATGGGGAAAATTCTAATTGGTGGGGTGGCTGCCTCAGAAGTTACCCCTTTGGCCCCTAGTCTATCATTTTGTCAATGTATTACGGGACATTAAACACATGTACACAGTAAATATAACCCACACAATAGCTCCTTGCCTTAACATCTATACAGGAAAGACTTATTTGACTTGAAGAGAGGGGGTTCTAAGATAGGGTGAGGCAGTTACAGCGCCCTGGCCCTTGCACCCTCCCCACTACCCAATGCCATATCAACACCACCACCAACATGCTCCACATCAGTCATGAACCCCTCAAAGTTCAAAGCAGACACAACAGATGCACCATCGTCGTCACCCACAACTGATGTTGAGGGCACTGGATATTCTTGTTGTAGTGGAGTAAGGAAGGTGGTGATCAGAGTGTGATGCCTTCGGTTCACTTCATTGGCATGCCTATCTCGGTTGTAACGGAGGCTGTTTTCTGTGGCGTCCAGAACCTCTTGAGCTCTCACTTTACAGTTTTTGTTCATTGTCACTTGGATGTTTAGACTCATCAAAGTCTGCTAAAGATTTTGCTAACGTTTCAGATCGGCAGATCTTCACTATCCATGGCCATGGCTTGTAACAGTGATACAGGTCGCAGTATACAAGGGTAGAGAATGTTCTGCGGCGTGACACCGGATTCGGCTCACTTTTGCCACCCCGATTTTGTGTTTTCAAAACTAGCTTGCGGACTACTGATTATTTTATTTTTTCACCTCCCTGTCACACTCTAGGCATTTACGTCATACAAACTCGCATATTAAGGGTATAGACTGTAGTTGGTTAGGTTTGTGAGGTGGAGCCAGGATATCAAAGGCTGGAATGATGTGTGAAAGATTGTGTGGCCCATTTCAGTGAATATGTTGTTGATACTTCTCCCACACCATACTTTAGCTTTCCTTGTCTCTGGATTGTACCTCACCTCATCCTTAGTTGGGAAAAAAGAAGTTAATGATGATGATGATGTCATGCAAGCAGCTTGTAAACAAAGATGGTAGCATGCTAGCTTGCATGTCTGAATCCCAACCAAATGTCAGACATGCTTCTCCCTACCTTAGAATGCACTCACTCTTTCCAAGTAGCTACAGCTTAGTCAGTCGTCTTTGTCATCATCATCATCATCATCATCATCATCATCATCATTCAGACTTCCATTCTCACCCAAGGTTGGGGTGAATTAGGGTCCAGAGTGCCAGAAAGAACTTGATAGACTGAGTAACCAACCAAAGCTTGGCCAGTTGAACGAGCCTCACTCTTATTCACTCACCATTCAAGCCCCCAGAATACTGGCACCACCTGATGCAGGGGGGGTGGGAATCAGTACATAGCATCACTTAAAGTTCAGCATGCCCTTGCTTTATAATGAAGATTTTTTTTCTTTTTAATAAGATCCATCACATAATTTACCTGATATCAAGTCAGGTACAGTATATCATGGGTTCAGTGGGGATATGTTTTTGGCCAAGGGTCACCAATCCAGCCAAGTCTAACAACAAGTTTCCGGCTCACCTGACTGGTAGTTATTTCCCTTACTGCACTTCACTTGCTGCTTACCCTCAAAAATAGGTCTAAAGATTAGTTTCAAACACATCTAAACTGGTAGTTCTTTCACTTCATTGCACTTCACTTGTTTTTTGCTGGACTTTGGCACTAGGTTCTCATTGTTGTGCTTCTTCAGCTTCAGTATCAGTGATCATTTAAGCAGTAATAGCAATTTTGCATCAACCAGTTACGCTTCATATGAGATCATAATGATTTTTTAAGCAAAAATGTGATTGTATATTGAAAAAAGGTCCTAACTTACACTCATCTTTTAGTGATTGTATATTGAAAAAAGGTCGTAACTTACACTCATCTTTTACTGGTTTAACATAAAATGATGGTCTGTTGTATAAGCTGTGTGAAAGCAAAATAATACTTTATATGAAGTAACTAAGTGTGAGATGTGCTTTTTTGGTTCTTGATTGAGGGGTTAGTATCACAAAAAACAGTCAGTCAAATGATGCCTTAACTTCTCTCATGAAATCCCTATTTTGAGGCTGGCCATGATACAGCCTATGTTTCCTGTGGACTGGAATCCAAAACAGGTCCCAGAGCCAGCTAATTACATCCCCACAGTTGCTGGAAAATGTTAGGGAAAAAGAAATTCCATTTTATAGTTAGATATGCCACAACTTGAGAATCTAAAAAAAAAAACACTCATCACTGACATATAACAGTTTAAAGTGATACAAGGTGCCATGAATTCCACGACCAGTGTGCCGCCAACAAATTTTAGGGCCAAGTTTTTTACTGGCATTGTGATTGGTGCCCATTTAGGTTCCAGTCCTTGCCTGATGAGTTTTTTTTCTTCTTCTTCTGGATTCTACATCACTTCATCTTTAATTAGTGATAAGGTTCAGAATGAAGATGGTGATGAATATTTTTTGCTCATTATGTTTGTTCCCAGTTTTTCTGAATCAACAGTTTGTAGAACCCACCTGATTCCCGAGCATTTCAAATAATCGATGTTCCCTGTGTGCGTTATGGAGAGAGTGATATTAAATACTGTACCTGCTAAAATTTTATGCTTAAATGTGACTACCAGTATAGTGTAATGTGTTTTTTACTTAGAACAGAGAAAGTATGTTATGTAATATGTCAGTTCATAAAAAATGGTGAAATTAAAGGGGATACACACACAAAAAATGCTATGCACGTGTATGTTTTGTGATATCAGGCTTCACAACAATTCCTAGGACTACCTTGCATGTTACATGTGCATGACTAAGTGTGCTGCATGTCAGGGAGGTAGTTGGTGTGACTGCTTTTACTTGCTGTTTTTTTTCTGTGGGTTAAGCAGGGAAGGTCCAGTTGATCACTTTTTACTGTGCTTGTGTGTTGAGCAAAATTTCAAGTTCATGTAATGTCGAGAGAGAGAGAGAGAGAGTGAGAGAGAGAGTTCGTAATAAGATAGATAGATGAGAGAAAGAGAAAGAGAGAGAGAGATTTTTATTACAATTATTATTATTATTTTTATAGGATGTATCTAATCTTCAGTTCATAATGTCTCCCCCGAACAAGTAAAAGTTAGGGTAGCATTAATAACTTATAGGAAAGCACAGTAAGAGTGACAGTGTAGCACATGTTATTACAGTTGTAGGTTGAGCTGTACGATCATTTTAAGTTCAAACCCAGTAGTTTCAGTACAAGGATGTCTTTTTGGTAGTTTATTGAGGCTGCAGTTAGACAGTTTGGTTCAGGCTAGAAGACCCTGCTTGGTGGTGAATGAGTAGTAATGGTAGTAACAGTAGTAGTAGTAATAGTAGTAGTAGCAGTAGTAGTGTCTTAACCCTAGGCCATCTGGGTGTGACCTTGGTGGACTGCAGGATGGAGTTGCCCCTCTCTCACAGGCCACCATCCCTCTCATGGGGGTTAATGAGGGAGTTAAGAGACATATAAATGAACACTATGTAAAACTACAGTATTGGTGTCACAGTGTAAAGCCCCCTTTCAAGTACCTCGTGGGTTTATACAGGCTGTATTGGACCCAGTTCAGACCTCTTCCCTACGCTGAGTAAGATACATCATCATCATCATCCGGACCTCCTTTCCCACATTAGGGCAGCATTACCAAATACAAGTCATAACTTTTTCCTACTTAAAGATGGAGTGAAATAAGATCAGCAGTCAAGCATGTCCTTTGAAAAAGACCCCACAATCATTCACACATCATTCAAGCCCCTGAAATACTGACCTCGCCTAGCAAGTACAACCATCTTTTAGTAAATATGAAGCCAAAAACCTGTTGTCATACTTCAGTCACTTAAAGATGGAATGAAATGGGATCAAGAAACAAACATACATCTATCTATCTATAGCCAGACGCCATAATCCTGCAAAGGGTGGCCGCAGACAAAACTCATCCAAACAAACATGATCCATGAAATAGACCACATAATCATTCACACATTATTACAAGCCCTTGGAATACTGGCTCCACCTGGTAAGCATAACCATCTGGTAGTTAATACAGTGCCGAATAGTGCCACAAGTTTGATATCTCCAAAATATTAAGTAGGATTTATAACTGAACTTTTTTTTTTCAGTGCTAGACTTGGGCCAAATTATGTATTGGACATATTTTTAATTTTCATATATTACTCTATGGTAATTCTCTTCATTGGTGTCTTCTTATTACAGTATTTTGTATGTGTTATGTGTCAACAGGTGGGGTGGTGGAGGGTTAGTGTCCCTCCCCATAAAACAACTAACCCATTGACAAACGGCCACCCCTTACAGGATTATGGCGTCTGGGTATAGATAGATAGATAGATAGATAAAGTGGGAACAAGGGTTAGGATGATAGATAAATGCCAATAACCTTTTCAACTCTACAACTTGCTTTTAAGTTAGGATAAATAATATACTCTAACATGGCCTAAAATTTCCGTCCTTCCATCTCAAATACAGAGTTTTAGGAACAGATTGACACTAGATTATGATGATATTCTGAAAGGAGTGTTATGGATTGATGTAAAGCAGTAGCATTGTCTCTTACTGCCTCAAGACTATGTGAAATAAGCTGCGAAAGGAAAAAAATATATATACAGTATGGGCCAAGTTAGAGTAGAAAGAGTATAGTAAAGATAGTGCTATAGTGGTACCAACTTAAACTGGCGGCTGAGGTGGGGCAGCAATCTGTGTACAGAGGTGCTAAGTTTCCCAAACCGGCGATGTGAAACGGCTGTTATATATGTAAAAGGCATCACAAATACGGTAAACACATATGAATACAATTTTAACGTATGTATTATAATATATGGAAGAAAAGAAAACCACCCAATGCGCCAGTTTAAGTTTGTACCACTATAAGGAAAGTATTATAGTATATGGCAGGTAAAATGTAGATTGGTAAAGTATTCCACAATTTATCTATCTATCGCCAGACACAATAATCCCATAAGGGGTGGCCGTTTGTCTTTGAGTTAGTTGTTTTGCAGGGAGGGGCACTAATCCTCCGCCAACTCACTCGTTGACACCTAGGCAACACGTATGGGTTGGTTATATGGTTACCACCCAGCGTTGTAAATGGTTTCCTGGCTTACCGTACAGGAAACCATTAGGCTTGTCACTCAATGTAAAGCCACCTGAAAAGGAACAAAAAGCAATAAAAAGTGACAGGAAGGATGGGAGGATTAGGAAGAGAGGAGGGCAAATGTAGAAAAAGAATTATAAAGGTGAAAGAAGTAGGCAGCGCTACATCAAATGAGTGGATGATGGTGATAAATAGGAAGAGAGGAGGGTAGACACAGAAAAAGTATTGTCAGTAATATATATCATGGAAACATATAACAAGCTGACGTAGTAAATAGTAAATGCAAAGGGCAGTTAGGATAATCGCCCAGACTTACTGTGGCAGGGTCAATGGGTTCAATTTAGTTGTGGGCGACCAGTTGTCTTTTTCATTAAGGAAATTGAACCGTGTAATTTTAATCCACTAAAAGCAGACATTAATCATTCTGGACAGTGGTTCTTTGTATTGTTACCCTCTCCTTTCCTCCTCCTTCTCCTCTTCCCCCTCCTCCTCCTCATGTTCCTCTCTTCTCTTCTGTCTCCTCATCCCTGCTGCTCCTTCTTCTCCTGACTGCCTCAGCCATTATCCTAATGATGTTCACTTGTATATTCCAGCTAACACCAGATTATTTTGTTCAGCTGATATATATCCTAGCAGTCAAGGGCTTAAAATATTTCTGAAGTAACCATATCACTGTGACAGATACACTTGGAAATTTTAATAAGGAGAACAGATTATTTCATTCCATTGATAGAAATACTAGCACTCAGTAATTTAATCATCTATAATGCCATGTTGTCAGCAGCTTTTTTAATCTACTAGTATGTTATTCAGTTTAATCAGTTTGATGAGTTGAGAGGAAGGGTGGGACTTGAATGTATTGTTGTTGTGATTAGGAGGGGTAGATTGAGATGGTTTAGTTATATTGAGAGCCCTGGAGACGACAGTTGGGTGCAAAAGGTGAGAAGCGTGAATATCATGGATAGTTTTGCAAGAGGCAGACCAAAGAAAGACTTGGGATGAAATCATAGAGTGTGACTTGAGGGAGAAGGGACTGAATAGGGAGCCACCAGAGCTTGAGCTTCATGGAGAACCACAATTAGGTGACCAAGGCCAACGCATGCAAGTGTGCTGGAGCCCTTTTAAATGATATGATGTGAGTCAGGCCACTATCAGATGATTTTACATATCTCAGTAACATAAGACAACACTATGACTTTACATCCTTTCCATTGCATTTCTTCATGATGCATAATATTGTAGTTCACAATGAATGGAATGCAATTTTAGATCAGGTCAGAGTAAAATGAGCTTACCAGACTTATTTATTGAGCTTTGGAGAGAGTTTTGAAATTGCAGGGGTTGGATATATTCTTCATAAACCCCCTCACAACTACAGGCCTTTCTAAAGCTAAATATAATCATCACAAGGTACAGTAGCAGGAATGAAAAATGAAAAGGACGTCACTTGCATTGAAGGTATTGAACATGAATTTCATATACAGTACAAGGGTTAAAATGTTCTTCCTATTGATTATACCGTGTGCTTTTTATAGTGTTGTTGCTCATTGTGTCAGCAATCAGTAGACTCAAGTTGTCTGTCATTACTTCAGCTTACTGTATCACTGTAAATTGATTCTAGTTTGTTGTGGTCTTCAGGCATAGAGGTTGCTGTTGGTGATTGTTGTGTGATCAATACAGTAACAGGTGTTGACTATCCTGTTCCCCCTCCCCCTCCCTCACACCGTTGTCTCCACCCTTTCCTCCCTTCTCTTTTACCTCACCTTCTACCCTCCTCCACCCTTTGTGTCCTCTCTCCCTCCCCTCTCCCATACCTCCATCCTTTACCCAATCCCCTTTTTGCCTCCATCCTCAAGCCTTCATGTTCTACCCCTCCACCATCCTACCTCCCCACTCCCCCGTCCCCTCAGCCTCCTCCCTCTACCCCCTTCCCCCCTACCTCCTCCCTCTCCTCAGTACCTCCACCCTCTCTCCCCTCCCACCTACCTCCACCCTCTCTCCCCTTCCACCTACCTCCACCCTCTACCCCCCTCCTCCCACCTCCACCCTCTACCCACCTCCTCCCACCTAAATCATGGTGTGCTGCTTGGTTCACTTGTTGAATACCACAGCCCAATGGTATATGTTTTGTTAAAGGCCTCATTGATAAATTGTAACTACATTTAAGTCTTGCTTCTAAAAGGGAAATAATGCAGGCTTTTTATCAGTGGAATGTGGTGAGGGCAAAAACTAAGGAAAAAATGGTCAACTTTTTATTGATGGAATGTGGTGAGTTGTGTGTAATGTATCAGGGTTATTTTATTCAGGGTAATGCCAGATGATTCAGTTGAGTCATAGGAGCTTAGAATGTTCACTGTCTTATAGTCAGGACAACTGTTTTTTTTTTTTTTTAATGCAAGGAAGAAGGAACCAAAGGCCACAGGCCTGCATACTGTTCCTTCCAAGAAAAAGCAAAAACAGTACAAAAGAGAGCCAAATTCAAGATCCGTTCAATTCGAGATGCCTGGAGACACTGCGTTTGAAAGACTGGAGATCATAGGAAGTAGGAAATACAGACAGAGGAAGACAGTTCCAGAGTTGACCAGTTGCATAAATCT
>JAGKTI010030826.1:0-12289 GCA_018397915.1 Birgus latro
CTTGGTATATATGTAAGCGCTGAAGTGCTAATAAATACAAATTTGGAAAGAAAAAATCTTCAACTCACTAAAAGTAGTGAAGATAGATAGTGGTGGTGTGAGGTGTGGCTGAAGGGAGTTGTTGATACTTCAGGGTCGTAGTGGAGGTGATGGAGATGGTGGTGGTGGCGAAGGTGGGGATAATCGATGGTGGGGAAGCTTACAGAGGGAGTACAAAGAAAAGCAAACAACAACAGACCTAATGGTCCTTTTGAGGCTGCTTGTTACGGAGACGACTATCATTCTGATATCTAATTTTACAAGTTGAAAGTAAGGATAGTAAAGCAAGAAGGCTCTCCCCCACCCACCAAATGCTCCAGTCGAAGATGGCAGGAAAAAAGTGAGAAGGACCACCTTGCAGCATGGAAAAGCTGACATGGAATTATCACTGGAAAGACTGAAAAATGGTAAACTACTACATCTATACACTACAAGTGTCAATAAGCTACAATTATCATATATTACTTAGCATTTCCCTGTTATAGTTCCATCACGATCTGAAATAGAGAAAAAAACAGCTTACATTATTATTCAGTCATGAGGTGTGTTAAGCTGGGGATTTGAAGTGAGATACTTATGCAAAGCGATTTTTGAAGGTCACCACTGACAGTCTATGACATCCCTGGGCAGTTTATTCCAAATGTTGACAACCCTGTTAGAGAAAAAAAAAATGCTTCACATCATTAGACTGGAAATGTTTTCCAATAATCTTATACCCATTACCTATAATATAGTTCGAACGATCAATTACACAGTACTTGTCAACACCCATATTATTGATACCTTTAATAATCTTGAATACTTGAATCAGATCCCCTTGTAGTCTGCGCTTTGGTTAAATACCTTTGGCTCATTTAATTGCTCCTCGTAGGATTTGCTCCCCAGTCTGGGTATCATTTTTGTTATTCGTTGCTGCGCTCCCTCTAATTTCTCTACGTCCTTCCTGTAATACAGTGACCAGAACTGCACACAGTAATCTAGATGTGGACGTACCAAGGAAATGTACAGGGTAAGAATTATATTTTCAGATTTGAACTCAAAAGATCTACCTGTAAATCCAACTAGTTTGTCTGCTTTCCTTATAGCTTCTGTGCACTGTTTACTTGGCTTACGAACATCTGTAACAATTGTTCCAAGATCCTTTACATGATTTACATTCATGAATTGAGAATGATTCATTGTATAACTGAATTTTACATTTTAATTCCAATATGTAGAACTTTGCATTTATCTGTATCAAAATCCATTTGCCTTTCTTCAGTTCAATTAAGCAGTATATCAAGATCACCCTGAATCAATATTCTTTGTTCTGGAGTATCTGCTCTGTTACCAATCTTCGTATCGTCAGAAGATTTTGATAATTTACAAAACATGCCTTCATCAATGTCGTTTATATAAATCAAGAACAGAATAGGACCCAAAACTGAGCCTTGCAGTACTTCACTTGTAACATTTTTCCCGTCTGATTTCTCACCATTGATTCCAACTATTTGTTTACGGTTCGTAAGCCAGCTTTCAACCTATCTTAGTACTCTTCTACTGATAACATAGACACGCAGTTTCTTGACAAGTCGAGTATGTGGAATCTCATTAAATGCTTTTTTGAAAGCAAGATAGATGACATCGACTGATTTAGTCCTATCGTACGTGTTGACAATATCACTGAAAAAAAAAAATCAAGTAGATTAGCAATACTATCTATCTATTACCAGATGCCTTAATCCCCTAAGGGGTGGCCACAAACAAATCGCCTCCATGTCGCCCTGTCCCCCGCCATTTCAATGCCCTGCTGCCAGCTCACATAGCCCTCCCTCATATACCTCTGCACTCCATCCCTCCATCTCATCCTTGGCCTCCCTTTCCCTCTCCCCACCTCCACCTCACTCACATACACTCTCCTCATCAGTCTCTCACTCTCCACCCTCTCCATATGGCCAAACCACCTTAATGTGTTTCTCTTAACGTGTCCTATCACACCCACATCCACACCACAACATTCCTTCACTTCCTCATTTGTCAGTCTGTCTCTCCATGTTACTCCACATACTCCTCTCAGATAACTCATTTCCACTGTTCTCACTTAACTTTTGTCCCTCCAACAAGGCCCAAGCTTCGCTTCCATATTTTAGAGTTGGTATCACAATACTGTCATGTAGTAGCTTTTTCATTTCCATGTTCGCTTTCTTGTTTCTTTTCACTGCTTTCAAGGAACCAGCAACCTTTCTTCTCTGCTGTACCCTTTCAATCACTTAACCCTCTAAACTTCCATCCTTACTCATCACACTACCCAAGTACTTAAATGAACTCACATTCGCCATGACCTCCTCATCCAGCCTCACTGTACATTCACTGACTTCACTTCTCTCGAAGGCCATCAATTTACTCTTCCCTACATTCATCTTTAGATTCCGTTTCTTACACACTCTCCCAAACTCATCTATCAAGCCTTGCAGCTCTCCTTCGTCTTCACTTAACAACACAGTTTCATCTGCAGACAACAGTACAGGGAGTTTCCAAACACTGCCCTCTCTCACTAGGGCCGCTCCAGCATCCACTCCCCTACCTTGTATCTCTTATATAACCCCATCTATATACAGATTGAACAAACATGAAGACATGACACATCCTTGCTTTAATCCCACCATCAAGTAGAAAAATGCACTCATTTTACTATCAACAAGCACTGCAGCCTAGCGCCCTCATATTTACTCTTCACGGCCATCAACAGCTTCCCATCTACTCCAAATATTCTTAATACTTTCCACAATCCTTGTCTATCCACCCTGTCATATGCTTTCTCCAAATCCATGCAGGCTGCATACAACTTTTCCCTTCTTTAGTAACTTTTCAACTAAAGATCTAAGAACGAATATCTGATCTACTCAACCTCTTCATTTCCTAAAACCTCCGTTCTTCTTCAACTAATTCCTCTGTTATTTCCCTAACTCTGTCAATAAGTATCCTACCATATAATTTTCTTATTACACTAAGAGGAAAATGCCCATCTGATTACCACACACTTCTTTTTCACCTTTTCCTTTGTACAGGGGAATAATTATACAAGACTTCCAATCCTACGGGACTTTACCCTCCTCCCAGGCCAATCTATACATCTTCCACATCCATTGTATTACTATCTCATCCCCATGCTTCTCCCCATGCTTCAGCATTTCACCACACACTCCATCAATTCCTGGGGCTTTCCCCATTTTAACTTTCATCACTGCTTCCACAACCTCCATCCTACTGATTTCTTCCTCTCTTCTCACATCCCTCCATCTCCCAGCCATTCCCCAGCCACTTATACTTGCATTACTTTCATTCTCTATGTTCAACAGTTCATTAAAGTGTTCTCTCCATCTGCTTACTTTTTCTCCCTTCTCCACTAGTAATCTACCATTTTTATCTTTCACTCCCCAACTAACTTCTTTGGCACCCTGTCTAACTCTCTTTGTCTCTTTCAAGACTATTTTCTTACATTCCCTCCACTTTGCACTCAAATTCCTTCCAAATTCCTCATCCACTCTCTTCTTGCTCTCTCTTACTAATCATTTCACCTCTCTCTTCCCCTCTACATATAACTCTCTCTTTCTCTCTACATATAACTCTCTCTTCCGTCTCTCAACTTCTTCGACGCCCCTGTTTCTCATTCATTCACTATATGTTTTCTTCTTTTGTGCCACAGTCTCTCTCACCTCTTCAGTCCACCGTGCTGTTCCCTGCACCCCCTTTCGTTTTCTCTTCACCCCATACACCACCTCACATGCTGCACAGATTCCTCCTGTGAATATCTTGTACACACTTTCCACGTCCCCCATCTGCTCCAATCTATATTAAAAATCGCTTCTGCACTTCTCTCTTGTATTCTGCCTTTTTTCCATCCTCTTGTAACTTTTCTATCCTCCTTGTAAGAACTGCTTCCTCCTGTCCTTCCCTTCTTCTATTTCTCCATTTTGTTTGGACCTTGATCCCGAAAGTCCACTCCCCCAACCTCTATATACTCTTGCATCCATTACACACCTTCTCTGCCTGTCATCCACACATACATAATCAATCATTGGCTACCATTCATTCAGTTCACCACCCACCCTTCTCATCATTTATCACGTATACCTATGGATCACTTTGTGCCTGAAAAGAGTATTAGCTATCACCAACCCTTTCCCGGCACAAATGTCGACTAAACCACTGCCATTCTTATCCATCTCTGCAGGCACACCCCACTCACCAAATACTCCATCCACCTTCACATTCCCTACTTTTCCATTCATATATCCAATCAAAAATGCTCTCATTCCTACGTTTCCACATTTGTCCAGAACTCTTCTCTCACTCTGCTTGCACGATCTTGGGTTGGCGCATACACGCACACAATTGCCCACATTTGTAGTCCAACTTTCGCTCTTACCCACACAATCCTTGAGCCAACTGATCCATACTCTCTTATATTCTCCTTCCATCTGTTACTCACAACAATACACTCCTTCTTTTGCCCTCTCATTCTCACATACTTCTGCGCAAATACCCATTCCATACTCCCATTCTTTCGCCCTTACACCTCATCATTTAGTTTCAGTTAATCCACATACATCCACTTTCGCATCCTCAAGCACCTGTATAATCGCTCTCTCTTTCACCTCATCATTTGTACCCCTTACATCCCATGTAGCTAACTGTACCAAGTCCTTTGTTCGGTCCTTAGTCGTCACCTTTTGGTCAGTCCTGGTCTGAGGCTTCTTGTTCGTATTTTTAGTTAGTTGTTTTCCAGGGAGGGGCACTAACTCTCCGCCAGCCCACTTGTTGTCACGTAGGGAACACGTGTTGTTTGATTACAAGGTTACCACCCAGCGTTATAATAATTGCTTTCCTGGTTTACAGGAAATCATTTGGCTTGCCACTCAATGTAGAGTTGTAGTGCTGTAATTTTAAGTATAGTCTAAGTGTTGTATAAGTTAGCATAAGTTAGTATAAGGTAATATAAATTAATAGCGTAAGTGTAACCCTAAACTTAAATATCAATGTCTGCACAGAACAATGTCTAGCCGTTAGTTCATATTCATAATGTGAGTGTGATTCTGCTATTGATAGTACTGGGTCGAGCATTTGTGTGAATATCACTGACTTTTATACATGTGGATCAGCCGATTCTCAGCGAACGCACATAGCCGCGAAGTTTGGGAAGAGTTTAACAATCGCGAATGTCTGCTTTTATGCTCTGTTCTCGAAATTTGCATGACAGTGTTACTAGTGCTTCCCTTTCTGACCATGTAATGGTGAATTGAAAGTTGTCTGAGATCTAATTGCTGATGATAGTCATTTGTAAGTGTAAAATTTGCGCGTTACTACACTCGTGTTGTCAGTCACAGTCACGTAAGCCCAACACCCGCGGCATAGCGATAAAGTGTTCACATTCTCATTCGTCTCGGTTTAGATGTAATTAAAGTTCCCGTACGCTTATTTAAACATTTTTAAACACCGTCAGTCAATTCTCCATGTGTGTCGAATGTAAACATATTTTTCATATTCTTCAGGGATTTTTGAAAAGACAATATTGTTTCAAAGTAATCAGTCAAGCCAATTCTCGGATACTGGGATAGATGTTTATAAAAGACCGAGAGGAGCGTGAGATAGTCAGATCACCGCTCCTGTCTCCATCGTGCATGTCAGTACCAAGTTCTCTCTCCCCCCCCTTTTTCTGGCTCATGTAATATTAATCCTCATATACGTTAGTGAGCTGGATTCATCGTATTTCCTCTGATCACTTTTGTACCAATTAATGAGAACACCGCTCATATCTCCATCGTGCAGATTGTCACTGCCCTTCATATCGTTTGCAAAACGAGTGTGTGTGTGAAGCCGTCCAGCTCACCTTAACTGCCTACGCCTGTTTACACTAAGATCCCTCCTTTCTTAGTTCACGCACTTCGAGCGCGAATTGGCTGGTCCACTAGAATATTCCATCCTTTTGTATGCTGTGTTTAACTGGATAGGACTTTGGGGTCTGCGTATGTTTAGCTCTAAGAGAATAATAAGTATTGATCCCTTTGAGTACTGATCCTTTTGTATAATTCCATTTTGAATATTGTGCCAATTTATGTATGATCTTTGAGTTAAGTTGTATAATCGGGCTTGAGAGAATATTCTGCAGTGGTAATGTTTCAGTGCTTCTTCCCAAGGAGTCCTTCCGAGACCGCGGGATTGTCGTACTCACGTGTATCAGTACCATTTTGAGTGTTGGTTCAGTTTGTGAAGATTCATATTCATGTGTATCTGTATCGTTGGAATATTAATTTAGTTATGAAGATTCATATTCTTAGAATTAAAGACCCTAATTATACTTCGTCTGCCTTGTGTCACAGTTCGAAGAGTAATTTGTTATTCCGTTCTGGTTCATTCACAGTTTGATGAGTAATGTTTTTTTTGTTATGATTTTTTTTATAATTTAGTAAATCTTAGGTTAAGTCTCTACGAGTTTGAATTATGCTATCCTCCAAGGAGTAATATATGTGAGATTGAGTGGCCCACAAGGTGTGCTAAAAACTACTTACTCACGCACTCTCTAGTATCACACTACCCTATTACTCTTAGTCTCTAAAGTGTCAGAAAGATCACGCTACGCTATTTCCCATATTCTCTATTGTCTGATCATCAGACTGGTGGCAGCTCATATTCTGTTTAATATACTGACAACAAAA
Organism: Birgus latro; assembly: GCA_018397915.1. Lineage (NCBI taxonomy): Eukaryota > Metazoa > Arthropoda > Malacostraca > Decapoda > Coenobitidae > Birgus > Birgus latro. The sequence goes on from JAGKTI010030826.1 coordinate 6,735, forward strand.
CTCCTCATCATTACTCTTGTGGCAGTATAATAAAGTTTCTGATCATTACTGTGGCACTAAAAATCTGAACACTGTACTGGTAACAAAATTCTCCCGATGACAACGGTAGTATATGGCAAAATTCCTAACATTACTGAGTTACCCCAACAACATGGCAACGCTACACCAAGTGGGTGGACGATGGGCTCCCCAACCTACCTGAGTGATACATGAACGCTTATTTCGGAATCTGTGCTGAGAGTCGTTGATAAGATTGTTCTGTTCTAAGTGATTTACAGATTTATCAATACTTATGCTTTCTAACAACTGGCAAACAACTGATGTCAAGCTTACTGGTCTGTAATTGCTGGGTTGAGAATCGTCTCCCTTTCTGAATATTGGAGTTACATTTGCTACTTTCCAGCTTTTTTTTTTTATTATGCAAGGAAGAAGGAACTAAAGGCCATGGGCCCGCAAACCGTTCCTTCCAAGAATAAACAAAAACAACACAAAAGAAAGCCAAATTCAAGATCCGTTCATTTCGAGATGCCTGAACACACTGCGTTTGAAAAACTGGAGATTATAGAAAGTAGGAAATACAGACAGAGGAAGACAGTTCCAGAGTTGACCAGTTGCATAAATAAAGGACTGGGAGTAACGGTTAACTCTTGCCTTAGAGAGTTGGACAGAAAAGGGATGAGAGGTTGTTGCTAGACGGGTACTACGTGCCCTTCGTAAAGGTGGAGGGATGCAAGTAGACACTTCAGAGGAACAGTGGCCATTGAAGTAGCGATAGAAAAGAGATAAAGATGCAACAGTGCGGCAAAGAGACAGAGGTTGAAGGGAGTTAGTAAGAGAAGGAGAGTTAATGAGATGAAAAGCCTTTGACTTCACCCTACTGAGAAGGGCTGTATGTGGGGAGCCTCCCCACACATGAGAGTTGTACTCCAAACAGGGGCAAATAACCCATGTATAAAGTCAGCATCTGTGTAGGAGTAAAGAAGGTTCGGAGTCGGCTTAGCACACCTAATCTCTTGGAAGCAGATTTCACAAGAGATGTAATATGTTCTTTCCAAGATAAATCCCGAGTGAATGAAACCCCAAGCATGTTCAAGGATGATGTAGGAACGAGCTGGACATTATTAAACATCAGCGGGTACTCCTGTGGAAGGTTTTGTCTGGTTGATAGGTGCAAGAACTGAGTCTTTGATGCATTAAAAACAACAAGATTATTTTTACCCCAGTCAGAGATACGAGCCAAGTCAGACATTAGGTGTGCCATAGCCTCATCTCTTGTTTGTTGAAGTAACTGCTGAGATGGGCGTTGCGGGATCCGAATGGAAAGGTGAAGGGTGGAATCATCAGCGTATGAGTGGATAGGGTTAGATGTACAGCTTAGAAGGTCATTGATGAATAAGAGAAAGAGAGTTGGTGATAGGACAGAGCCCTGAGGAACACCACTGTTGATAGATCTAGGAGAAGAACGGTGACACAGCGGCTATAGAACGACCAGAAAGGAAGCTAGAGATGAAGACACAAATAGAATGATAGAAACCGTAAGAGGGCAGTTTAGAAATTAAAGATTTATGCCAGACTCGATCGAAAGACTTTGAGATGTCAAGCGCAATGGCAAAGCTTTCGCCAAAGTCCCGAAAAGATTATGACCAGGAGTCTGAAAGGTAGGTGAGAAGATCGCCAGTGGAGCATCACTAACGGAACCCATACTATCAGAAAGAAGGTTGTGATAGGAAAGATGCTGTAAAATTTTTTCTGTTAAGAATAAACTCAAACACTTTAGAGACACAGGATGTTAAGGTTAGAGGGTTGGGAATGGTCACCCTTCTTTGGGACTGGCTGAATGAGAGCAAACTTCCAGCAAGAAGGAAAGGTACAAGTTGATAGATAAAGGCGAAAGAGTTTACCTAGGCAGGGTGTAAACACAGAAGCACAGTTCTTGAGGACAACAGGAGGGACCCCATCAGGACCATATGCCTAGATAGTATTGAGGCCACTGATGGCTGAAAATACATCAGCTGAAGAAATTTTAATGTCAGCCATGAGGAAGTCAGAAGGGGGAAGTGATGGAGGAACAGCACCGGAATCGTCTAAGGTGGAATTGGAGGAGAAAGTCTGAGCAAAGAGATCAGCTTTATCAGTAGAAGAAATAGCTACAGAGCCATCAGAGTAGAAAAGAGGAGAGAAGGATGATGAGGTAAAGTTGTTAGAAAGATTTTTGGGAAGGTGCCAGAAGGAGCGTGAAAACTTTGAGTTGAAGAGTTGGGAACATTTAGTGTGAATGAAATTATTTTTAGCAGAACGAAGAACAGACTTAGCACGATTCCGGGCAGAAACATAAGAAAAATGTAATTCACGAGTGGGTTTGCTCTGGTACCTTTTGTAGGCCCTCTCCTTGTTTCGGACAGCATTAGAACAAGTGTGATTAAACCAAGCCTTTTTTTTTGCATTAGACAAAGGATATTAGAAAGGAATGTATGCTTCCATGCCTGAGAGAATAGCCTCCATAATGCATAAGGCACATGCAGATGGCTCCCGGCCATGGAAGCAATAATCATTCCAGGGAAAATCAAAGAAGTACTGCCTGAGGGCCTCCCAATCCGCAGCTCCAAAGTGCCACAGACGACGGTTTTTTTGAGGATCCCCAGGCTGCACTGGAGCAATAGGACAGTTTAAGATAATAAGGCTATGATCGGAGGAGCCCTTTGTTTGGCCTCGTTACTGTACGTCACATTGCAGCAACTATACTTATAAATGCATACAGCTGAGGGCTCCAGGAACAAAAAGGGTTTTGTCCTTTAACAGAAGCGCACACCTTTGCGTAAACTGAGGCTTGAATATAATGTTTAGGGAGGTTTGTGAATACAACCAAGTTCAGGTCTTACGTTGGAGGACAGGACAACAGAGATCATTATGGGGAGGTCACGAGGTTCTTACCTTTAGACCTGATCGTCCAAAGAAAGGAAACTCCTTGCTTAAAGAAACAAGTTACTGCAAAAGGGAAACGAGTGTCCAAAATCAAAACGGATATATGTTTGAGCTGGAGCAAGATTTAAAGTATGGGAAACTTTTTGAATATTGTTTCAGCACTTTGTTTTCTTGAAGATGTAAAAGTCATCCCAGAAATTAATACTACCTCATATTTACCGTATTACTATCACTCTGTCACATCATCTATTTATCTGTCTGTTTGTTTCACCATCTATCTCTATACGTGACAGTCGGCACAACTGTATTCTATAGGCTCACTTAAAATCTGGCTTTGTTTATTATCTTGCTTGCCTGTTTATCAGCCATCTCAGTATTTATTACGTTTGTATATAAAGGCATCCCTATCATCTAGTATTACCCTGCATGAAACATCAGAAAGTGCCTAAAACTCATACTCATAACCGGGGTGAGGTGAATTACTAACCTCATGGGCTTATTCACCAATAGACATATTTTCCCATCTTCACCCACCCACCAACTGCACCTACTCCCTCACGCATTTCCTGCCTTGTCCTCTGGGAAGCCACACGTCCACCCACAAAGCCCACCGACTCATCCACAAAACCCACATACAAACCCACCCCTCTCATCCACCCACAATGACCACCCATTCCACACACCTGCCTACCAACCCCATATTCCCCGTCCACCCATCTATTCATCCCATCCTACCCATCTACGCACCCACCCAATCCTGCTGCCCATCCACTTCTCCCACCCTCCACCACTCCACCCACACAACCATCCACCTAACCCACCCACCATGCCCACCCCAGCTCACCAACTACGCCCTTGTCCATTCACCCACCAACCCACATCACCCATCTGCACACCGCCACCAGCTCACCCACTCGGCTGCCAAATATGGACCACCAGCAGAATGTCTTGCAATTTTACACACACACACACACACACACACACACACACACACACAGAGCTGCGTATATACGACAAATTACAGTCATTAGAGAAGCAAGGAGCACAGATTTAGATCCGGGTTGGCAAGGCAACAATTATCAGAGCGTGGATGTTTTGGTTGAGTAATGCTGAAGGAAGACGCAATACACACACACACACACACACACACACACACACACACACACACACACAGCTGTATGTATACTACAAATTACAGTCATTAGAAAAGTAAGAAGCACAGACTTGCACAGACTTAGATCATGGCCGGCAAGGCAGTAATTATCAGAGGGTGGATAATTTGAATGAGTAATGCTGAAGGAAGACGCACTTAGGTACGAGTAACTTACACCCACCAACTGCATTTAGAGGTCGATGTTTCCATTACCAAAATCTAGGTTCATATTTCATTTCTTCAATTCATTCACTTTAATTTGGCCAAGATTTTCGTGTTTTTGCAGCTTCTTACTCCTTGCTCAACGGCAGAATAGGACAACACTACCGGTCAACATACTTTCCATAGCACGACTTCATGGTTAGTAATATTTTCTAGCGTTTCTCTATTGCTACAACTCAGCACACCGTATGGAGTGGTGGCAACTTTAGGCTAAGTTAAAGTGAACGGAATATAGGTGCAAACAGATTTGGGCAAGGAAATTCTACCCAAAGATTTTATCGTTGGCCCGAAATCTGAACGCCGGACCTCTCGATTGTAAGCCATGAGTTCTGGCTAAAATTTACGATTCTATCGACACCATGGGAATTTGACTGCTCCAAGCACAAAGACACTCATTTATATAATCGTTCTATACAGTTCCTATATTCACAGAGTATCACTTATACTATGAATATTAACAGGGATCAAGCCTGAATATGGAATTTGATGATTACCCCCTACATACTGCAGATAAAACATAGTTAGGGGTTCAAGGTTACACTTACATTACACTTATACTAACTTATACTAAACTTATACTAACTTATACTACACTTATACTAACTTATATTACACTTATATTCACTTACACTATACTTATACTAACTTAAATTATACTTAAATTACCTTTAAAATTACGGCAGTACACAGGGGCGGTGGCAGAAAGGTGGACTGAAACAGACAGGAAGTGCGTTTTAAATGAGAGAGATCAGATAATCATGCTCGCCAGTAGGTAAGGTAGACATTGGCCTTTCGCTGTAGGGCGCATTCACAAGTGAGCAAGGCGTCAGAGATGATGATGATGACCATCATTATTATAAATTCTGGATGTGTTTGATTCCAATTAATGCAGAAGCATATTATTATGATTCTAAATTGCAAATACAAAACAAAATATTGTATCTGACGCCAGCAAACTTTTATCAGTCTTGCAACCTACAGTAAATGAGAAGGGTGGCATCATTTTCTCAGTTTCGAATACCCTCGACTCCCTCATTCCATGAGTACGGTGGTGAATAAGGCCGAGGAAAATATAAGAAATGTGAGAGGGTTGGAGAGAGTATAAATTGACTAAGTGTAGATGACGACAGTCTTAAATTTAAGTGAGTCTGAGACTGACACACAGTGAATGATACAAGTCCCAGTTAGAGAAAGGGATTTGATGGACTGGAAAATATGATTCAAACTTGGTGTGGATCAGTAGTTGTTCGAGTCAATA
>JAGKTI010030827.1:0-12289 GCA_018397915.1 Birgus latro
CCCCCTTCAAAGGAAGTTCCAATATCTGCTTTTGGAGAGCCCTAACCGATTTTTCTCATGTAATACAAAGTTGCTCAGCTTGAAATTTTGAGTCGATTTAACATGTCAGCTGTTTTGTCAGCTGTCTCATCAGCAGACCATTAGGTGATTTTCAGTTCCGGCGATAAAGAGACATTTTAGAGACTTTCTTATGAAATAAGAAATTGTTCAGCCTGAAATTATGAGCTGACTTGACATGTCAGTTGTTGCATCAGCTGAAGCATAGTTTTGCCGCAGGTCTGTGAAGATAGTCTCCTCCCGCTGTTACTCCGAATAGATGTATGTACTTAGGTGAAACGGGTTTTTTCAACCGAGAAAGGCCCTAGCAGTTAATGATTTCCCAGATCTTTGAGTAGCCCTTTCTCCACTATTGATACACTAAAAGATTTTACTGACGCAACCAAAGGATGATTTTGCTTATGCCAGGGAAATTCCGGTAGCCACAGGGTTAAGAGACTCCTGTTTCGATACTAATCTTTTTAAATTGCAATTTGCCTTCCACTACACGACTGGGGGATTTTTTCTTTTTTGATGGAGAAAATTGTCGTGCTGCAGTGGTTGGAGGGAGCAGTGACTGAACACGTCACTGCAAAAGATCCTTTCTAAGCGTCATGAAATAGTCTGGTGGTAGAGTAATAAATGAAACATATCATCTTCGACCACACCCATCACAGACATATTCGCCATCCTAGAACATCCTAAAGGTTTTCTTTGTCGCTGGACACACTCCTCAGACACACCCAGACACGGTACAGACTCAAATACGGTACAGACTCGCACCAGACATCACCACCAATATCCCACTGGTAAGGTGTTCGTAAAACTATACGGCTGCAACATGCCAGCTTTCAACTTTCAAGACGGTGCAGTGAGTGACACGGCCAGGGATATAAACTGCCCACCTCCCTCCCCGCTCGTCCTGCAAAAACGTCACCAGAATGAACTGGTGAAGATAAAGGACTGTATTCTCACTGTGTTTAGAAATTTAGTGGTTTCATCGTCAGCAGCGTCACTTGTATTTCACTGTTTATTATCCTGTTCCACGACACTGATGCAAAATGATATGAAGAATAGGAAATAATAGTAATGTGCATGTAATATCCAAAAGAATCTGGAAACAAAATATGCTACGAAATGTCTAATTCCATTTAGAATAAGGTTGTGTGTCCATAATGCATCCGTCTGTCTGTGTCTGTCTGTGTCTGTCATTGCCTTGAACTCTCTATCGATCTTGCTTCTTTCTCTTTTCTAACTGCCTTCTGCAGCCTTCTGCACATATAATGTTCATTCTTTCCTCACTTTTTTTTCTACGCACTCTTCCTAATATATCCCCTTTCCAACATTTTCCCCTTAACTTCTAACCTCCCCAAATTTTAGTTGAAGAGGAAAGATAACTTTTAAAGCAGATGTGCAGTTTCACCCTACGCATTTGGAGAAGACATGGACACAGCATACCAAATCCTGTGGTATGTACGAGTATGCCAATTTCGTTGTAATGCACGTGCTCACTCTCCCTTATTTCCGATCGTTTTTATTATTATTATTTTTTTTTTTTGGGGGGGGGCTGACACCAAGAATCACCGGGGGAGGGGTCACGCTTCCCAAATATATCATTACGGATGAGAATTTACTTTACAACATGTACTAAAAAATAGAAGCCATATCGGCTCTCCTTACACTACTGTGAATTAAATTTGGTGAGGGGGACTGAGCACCCTAACAATCATGTTGGAAAATTTTATGTGTAAGACCTTCGGAGTAACCAAAGGAACTCATCTAGGAAGTCTCAGTCAGTTCTTTCCCCAATTTCTGATCATTTTTATTTTTGGAAGGGGGGAAGACCACCCCAAGAATGACAGCGGGGGTCACATTAGCCAAATATCGCACTACGGATGAAAGTCCATTATACAACGTGTACTAAGTTACTAAAACAATATACGCCCGTCTTCCCCTATTTGTCAGCCTTCATTGCTTTGGTAATGGGCTGACCCCTTTAAAAGTAATGGCGGAATTTTTTATATGGCTGAAGACATTATCAAGGAACCAAACGAAATGACCTGAGAAGTCCCGTTGAAATTCATATGCTCACTTTCCCTTATTCCTAATAGGTTTATTTTGTTGAGGGGGAAGTGGCCCTGCCCAAAAATCATTGAGGGGTCAAGTTCCCAGAATATCGCATTAAGGATGAGAGTCCATGGAACCTGTACTAAAACATGAAACCCATATCTGCCCTCCTTTCGCTGTTTCTGAGAATTTTTGATTTGGTGAGGTGGCTCAACCCCTTAAAAATCATGGCTGGAAATTTGTGTACAGAGGAAGACCTTCGTTGGAACCTCACGAACGCACCTGGGAAATTTAATTAACGTCCATCAAACTGCCTAAGAGGAGTTAAACCACACACACAGACACAGACGCACAGACACAGACGCACAGACAGACAGACAGACACACACAGACAGGCTGAATCTCGCGCCACAGTCTAGGACACGATGCCGAAAATGATACCCACGTGGTTCACAACAACGGTAGAGTGGCAAGCGTAATTACCTTCGCCAATGAAGCTGAACATTTTGTCTTCACCCCTGTTTGTTTGACTGTCTGTTTGTTTGTCCAGAAGATGACTCAAAATGTTATTGGTGGATTTCAACGAAATTTTGTGGACAGGTGGGTCATGGCCCAAGAAAGAGTGGATTAAATTTTGTTGGTGATCTGAGTTGTCTCGCACAGGCGATGGCGGGTGGACGAGCTATCTGAAAGCACTTAACTTGTTTAATGATTATGTTAACTTGACTGCAAGAGTTGGTAGTATTTCCACCAAGTGGTCACACAGGTCAGTCACGTAATGACATAGGACAGGGTGCGGCTGCTGATCATTATAATAATCTGAATGTTTAGCTGCGATCATAAATTTTGATTGAATTCGTTACGATAACTGCCAAGGCAGAATTTGATGACTTTCGAAATTCACCGACATGATTTTGAAAACCCATACAGGTCTTCACAATAATATGTAAAGAGTTTCAGATCAGATAGACAAAATTATATAGTGATATTATTGTCATTAACTTCACTTGATCTGTGTATAACCTTGTAGTTCAAAAAGAGCAGACCGTCATCAGGTTTATAAAATCACTCGATACAAATATAAACAAGTTCAGTAAACCCAGAGAGCGCATATTTCTGCCAACGTCTATACCAGACAACTCCACTAAAACTTAATAAACCCTTCCTCGACCCGCGACTCGCATATCCAAACCGTTTAGCTGAAATCCACAAATAATTTTTTAAAATATCTTGTGGACACACACACAAAAAATAAATAAATAAATAAACAAACACACAGATGAAACTGACATAGGCAAAGTGCTTACCAAATGGATCAAAATGTGTCGGAAGTTAGACATTGCCGCCCTCTATGTGGGCATACACTTTCATAAAGATCTGACGAGAATTGATGGAGATATAAATTCTTGAAAATTTGCCCCATGTCATAGGTCGGGATTCAGCCCCCCTACCCAGCCCAGGGCCTTTGACCGATGTTGATGAAAAACAATAGGCTTCCAGGGTTTATGGATATCTACCTTCTGACTTTTTTTTTTTTCAGAATGATTGGTGTCTAATTCTGACCAGTAGAGGGCAGACAAATAAATAAACAGACAGACAGACAGATGAAGCTGCTATTGGCAGAGCGCTTGCCGGATAGACTGGATTCGACTCGGCATACCATATATGAAACCTATATCTTTTACAACAACGGAGTTATAGTGAAAAATATGTCTCAAATGGCATTTTCTATGTTAAATTAAAGGGTTCCAGAAATCGTCATTCTGGATCGGGTGCGGATCCGACTGTGTCTGACATTAGACATTTGCCACCCTTTATATATATATACGAAATTTCATAAAGGTCCGATGAGAAATGACAGAGATAAGAATGTTTAAAAATTTGCAAAAAATCTTCACCCCCCCCCACCCAGCCCATGGCCTTTGATTGATTTTGATGAACAATAATAGACTCCCAGGGTTTATAGATATCTAGCTTCTACTTTTTCTTTTTTCCAGAACAATTTGAGCAAAACTGTGACCTGTAGAATGCAGACAGACAGACAGACAGAACTGACCAACATGCTTGCTGAATTGAAAGATTCCGGCAAGCAACAGACAGACAGCCAGAGAGATGAAGCTGCCACAGGCAGTGTCTGCCGGGTGGATTGGATTGGAATTTGTATACACTGTGCACCTGGAATGGAATTGAAGGTGATAGTGTTGAAAATTTGCCCCATGTTAAAGATAGGGATTTTCTGACTTTTCAACCCTCCACCCAGCCCAGGGCCTTTGACCGATTAGGATGAAAATCAGGCTTCCAGGGTTTATGGATATCTACCTTCTGTTTTTTTTGTTTTTTTTCAGAATTATTGGTGCAAAATTGTGACCTGTAGAATGCAGACAAATAAACTGACATACAGAGACACAAACTGAAATTGCCATAGGCAGAGCGCATGCTGGATGGATCCGAGTGTGTCTGCTTAGTTTTTACCCAGGTGTGGGTAGTCATTTGATGAAATTTTCACACTTCATTGCGAAACTCAGGATGGATTTAGGAAGCTAAAAATTGCATTGCCAGGTGCGCCAGACGTTTCTCTTCTATTTGGCAAGAAAAAAAAATCAGCTTTCGACAGTTGAAAGAATCACGCTGGGACCGGCCACTGGGTCCTGATGATTTCCAGACCCACGGCCACTGAGGGCTTTCAACCCCCCACCCAGCCCGGGGCTTTTGACCGATTTTGATGAAAACAATAGGCTTCCCGAGTCTATGGATATGTACCTTCTGAATATTCTTCAGAACGATTGGCGAACAATTGTGAACTGTAAAGAGCAGACAAACTAACAAACAGACAGACAGACAAACATATGGAACTGACCAAGACCAGCATGCTTCCCGAATCTCTCGATTCCGGCAAGCAAATGCGGAACTGACCAACATGCTTGCCAAATTGAAAGATTCTAGCAATCAATGAAACTGCTATAGGCAGAGCGCTTGCATTATGGATCCGATTGTCTGACGTTAGACATTGCCACCCTCTATGTGTCTATAAAATTCCATAAAGATCCGATGAAAATTGACGGAGATATGAATTTGTGAAAATATACTCCATGTTAAAGCCAGGGATTCAACCTCCCACCCAGCCCTGGGGCTTTGGCCGATTTTGATGACAAACAATAGCCTTCCAGGGTTTACGGCTATCTACCGTCTGATTTTTTTTTTTCCAGGACGATCGGCCCTACATTGTCACCTGTAGAGTGCAGACAAACATACATACATACATACAGAGACAAATATACGAAACTGACCAACATGATATCTGAATCGAAACACTTCGGAAAGCAACAGACGTACGGAACTGACCAACATGCTTGGCGAATCGAAAGATTCCGGCAAGCAACACCCATGGGTAAATGCATAACTTTCTTCAACTTTCGTTCACGGAGGGAATACTGCTTGTCGCTTTAAAACGCCTAAAAAGAATATTAAAATTTATATAAATTTTACCGAACCATGTATATAATAATCTTTAAGGTCAAGCCTGATTAAGTGTTCTAGATAATCACAGGCCATTAACAATCTCTAGTTTATTGTTGTCATAGCGAACTGAGTTTTATCTTTATGTTTCACACTGGATGTGTGAAGAGCGACTCTTCCGTCAGGTGGAAAGCTACACTAAGAATAGAGCCCGTGTATCCCGGCAGAGCCTTCTCTCTCTCTCTTTCATTTCCTCGCTGGTTTCTCCCCATCCCCTTTCACCTTTGTTCCACTCCCTTCTCCAACTCTCGGCACATCCATTTTTAATTTTAATCCCTCTCTTTTGCTAATATTCTTTCCAATGTTTTCCTATTTGTATATTATTGGTTTACTTTCCCTCACACTTTCACTTTCAGGTTTAATTTATTTCCGTGTTGTCCTTACATTCCTTTATTTTCCTCCTATTTTCTCTCCATTATTTCCTCCTCTCCTTCTATCATTTCGATCTTACTCCTTCATTCGTTCATTCTCTCTTCATCCAGTTCTTTCCTCTTTCTTTCCGTCCCTAGGGAATTTCCATATCCCCATGCATTCATTTCCCCCCTCTCTCTCTCCTCCTTCCATCTATCCTCCCTTCCTTACTCATTATCATTTCCTCCTCACCTTTTCTCCCATCACTTGTTTCATTCATATTTTGCTTCTCTATTTCATCTCATTAGTTTCTTGTGTCCTTCCATTATTTCCCCTCTCTTTCTCTTCGTTCCTATCTCCCTCCCTTCCTTCCTCGGTTCAGATCAGTTGTCTCTCAAAATGCCCCCAAGACTGCTATTGACAACTGGTATTTCCCATCAATAAAATTTTTAATAATCAATAACATTTTCAGTAGTTATTACCCTATTGCACAATACCTAGTCAGCGAATGTTCGCTGACACATCACCCTTCGTCCAAGAGAAGGGGAAGGGAATAGGTGGTAACACGCCTAAATTTTCCCCCCGATTAGCTCCTGTTTCAATTAGTTTCAGTGTTAGGAAACAATGTTAGAGAGCTAACATTCTCTTGGACGAACATTTGAATTAATTAGCATACAGTTCATACTAAGAGATTGTCCCTTACAAATTTACTGAAATTTTGCACAAACATATACGATAACTGCTAGGCTATAAACAGTCTGACGTCACCAATTAATATTTTCCGAAATCTCTTTTAAAGCAGTAACATTTGTAAGACTAACAGGTAAGCTACAATAACTTAAGTTCATGGACCAGGTAACAGAACGCAAGCACAGGGTGGTGATAAACGGAGAATCTTACAAGTGTTTAAAAAGAACTAATAGCTTGCCCCCAAATATCAGTTTTCGATTTTTTTGGCATGTGAAAGTTAACTGGTTTCTAGGGAAGCGAATTTTATAGATGACACGAAAAACAACTACTGTCAGTGATTTTTTCCATGGCGACTTAAATATTCTCATTTAAAAACATAAAAGAGGGACATCTGCTCATGACGTATTCATGCACCAATGTCAGATGTGGTGAAGTAAGCCACGAACTTCATGGTTGAATGTTGCGGAGTTCCCCACTGTTGCAGCGTGTCAGAGGTTCGTGTGACTCTTTGGTCATCAAAAGGGAAGTACAGCGGCACCAAATCTTCACTCTCTCCCACCTACGAATGAATCCTTTGCAGAGAATGTCAAGCATGCCTACTGCCAAGCATGCACTTGGATACCAGTGAAGGACCCACATCCCCCAAGCATGGACGTTGAAAATTTTGGGTAGATAAAGGATAATGCAAACAAGTCCTTAGATCTTGTAACGGTGCCTCCAAATGCCTCTCTGGCGCAAGACAGTTATTACAGTTAATATACTGCAAATGCTAAAGTGAAGATGCACCATGCTGGACATTCCACTGTGGTTGCAGAGGAACCAATTTATCATGCACAATTTTCTGCAATTGCAGGGGACGTGAAAGTTTTAACACATGCTCAGTAATCAAGTTGACCAAGGTGCCTTACTGTAACTCTTTGACTGACTCATGTATTCTGTATACGTAAGCATTTCATGTCATAACATGTCCAAATTGGTTGCTAATATGTTTGTGGAAGCTGCTCTTTGAGTTTAAGAGAATTCTCTCTCTCTTATGTAATTAATTCTTAAGATTTTGGACACTTCAATGTCTTCTTTGAATAATTCTAGCCAGGTGAAGATATTAGTGTGGTATTTAGGCTCCATGCATGATTTGGAAGATAAAGATCATCCTTTAGTATACTTCCTCACAACATGGGTGTTCATCCTAATGAAACTATATTTCATATCATTTCACAAGGGAACTTTTTTTTTCTTCCATATCTAGGCCTAATTAAGACATGTGATTTAGGTTTGGTACAGTTTTATGGATGTAGAATTTAGTCATATATAAGTAGAATTCACTGCTGTACTCGTAAGTTTGGTACAGTATTTCCATGGTGTTTCGATATTTGTAAAGTGTTAATGTGTTAATATTCATTTTTAGCTATTTAGAAGCTTAATTTGGATATTGTGGTGCATACCATTATTTTTTCTGTTTTGAAGTGTTAGAAACATGATTTGGCTTAATATTTCATCAGAATTAAGATTTGATATGATCGAATATTTTCTTTTTCAGTCAAGCCATTTCTTGAATAATTTATTGCCCCCATCTTAATTATCTGCATTAACATGCAACATTTGGTTGCAAATGCTTCTCACAGGGTTTTGGTACACAATTACCACAAAAATATGCAAACTTACACAATTCAAATGTGCAGTACTTTGAGAATGCAGCCTATTTCTAATCTGACGGCCTCTTGGTCATCATCTTAAAATATGCAAAATTTCTCAAGGGTGACAAGAGGGCACCCAGCGATTCTTAATCAACACATTCTTAGTTTTAAATCACACCAAGATCAAAACTATAGACAAGTGTTGAAGGTTCGTCCCAGGATCTGGTGGACTATTACTATGCAGACAGCAGTGAGATGCGAGAACCCCTGATAAGAGAGATTTTAGAGCATAACACTTCTTCATCCCCTAAATTATCCGTGTTTAATGTTTTATAAAAATTAGTGTGTCATTCTTTGCCTGACGATTGTTATGTCAGTAGAAGTGGTAAGTGGGCCAATAGAGCTGCCGTATTCGTACTTCCTAAGTATTCTAATGCACTTTGCTTTATATCTTTCTCCGTGTTGTTTCTCTCTTTTTATCACTTCCCTCTCTTAGCCTTCCTTCTTTCTTTTCTTTCTGTTGTCTCTCCCTACTTCATCCTTCAGGCACTCCCTCCTCTTCCTTCTTTCATTTATTTTCTATTTTTTTCCTCCTTCCATCGCGTCCCTTTCTCCCTTTACACCAAATCTCTGTAAGCTGATAACAAATCCAGAGGCTTTCCATCCTCTGCCTTTCTTCTGTTTCTTTCCATTCATGTCTATTTCATATTCCCATTCCTCCGATTTTTTTCCCTTTTCTCTTTTCTCCCTTCTGATCTTTTACTCCCTTATTCTATTTCCCTTTCATTCCATCTCTCTTCTCTTTCCGTTTTCCTTCCTTGCCCATCTCTGTTACTTCTTTGTCGTTCATCTTCGTTCTTTTCCTTTCAATCTCCCTCTTCCTTACACTTTGGCTTTCCTTCTGTTCTGAAATCATCGACTTTCCTTTTTTCCTTTTTTTTTCTCACTCGTCTCCCCCTCCCTTTTCTCTACTTTCTTCCTGTTTTTATTTCTCTTCCATATCTTGCTTCTCTGTTTCCATCTGTCTCTTCTTCCTATTTTACCCCTGGTCATAGTACTCTTATCTTCCCCCTTTTCCTAATTTTCGACTGCATTTTTTCCTCCTTTGGCCTACCCTCCTCTTCTGCCTCCCTATCCATGCTATTTTCCCTCCTTCCTACCTATGTACACAGGAGTAAAAAGGAGAGGAAGCAATAACAAATCTGTCCCCTCGAATCTCTTTGATAAAACTATAAATATGGTATCTAGTTGTTTAAGCTGGAGATAAGGATAAGAGAGCAAGATGGCTTCCCCCTTCACCAAGTCCTCCAGCCGAAACCGGAAGGAAATGTGAGAAGGACTAACATGCACTTTTTTCTTTCTTGTCCTTCCTTCTCCGCTTTCCTCCTCTTACTCCCTGTTTCTTTACCACAGCCTTACATCTCTCTGTTTTCTCTTCTCTTCCTCTTACTCGCATCTTCCTCCTCCGGCCTTCCCAACACAAGCCTTTCCTCCCAGCTCTTTCCTCCCAACCCGTCCTCCTCCTCCTTCCCGTCTTTTTACTGTCAATCTTGCGGGCTCTTTTGCTTTCCTCCCACACCTCCCTACCCCTTCCGCCTACCCTACCTCACTGTCCCTTCCTTCATCATTCTCTACCTCACTTTTTTTTTTTATTCTAGCTCCATCCATCATCTCCCTATCTCTTCCTTCCTCCTCCTCTCTCTTCCCTCTCCCTTGCTCACATCCTCTCTCTCTCTCTCTCTCTATCGTTGCCAGTCTCAACCCTCCTTGTCTGCCTGTTTTCTTTCCCCTCTCATCTTCATTTTCTTCTCCAGTGCCTTTCTCATTCCCATTCATTTTCTTTCTCCTTACCCCTCCTTCTCCCTTTTCTTATTAACATATTTTTTCTCCAGATCATTGCTTCTTCCACCATCATTTTCTCCCTCTCTCCCTCCCTCTCCCTCTCTCTCTCCCTCTCTCTCTCTCTCTCTCGTTTTTCTAGGTCATTTCTTTTTCCTTCCCCATTACTTCATCTCCTTCTCTGCCACCCTCCCTCTTCAATCCCCTCTCTTCCAACTGTTCTTCTTCAAGTCTTTCTTCCTTATTCCTTATTACTTGTACCTCTTTCCAGTCCCCTTTATCACCATTTTTCTCTTGATTATCTCTTCCTCTTCCCCCTTCCTCCACTTCTCGTCATCCTTGTTCCTCCACATCCCTTTTCTGCTCTTCCTTCCTCCTGCCGATCTTCCATTCTTCCTCCGTCAATCTCTCATCCTCTTTACCCTTCCCACCTTTTCATTTCTCCCACCTTAGTTCTATTCGTGTACAGTTCTTTTCTCCCTTTCTCCCTTTTTCTTCCTTACTACTACCCCCCTCTCCCTCCCTTTCCTTCAGTGTTTCTCCTTTTCGTTGGCAGGATGTTTTCTCCTCCCTTCCCCTCCTCCGTACCCATCTCTACTCTCCATCCCCCTTCTCAGTTGCCTATTTTCTCCTTCATTTCATTCTTTCTCCTTCATTTCCTTCTCACCCCACCCATAACCTTCCTTCATACCTATCATACTCCTTCTCTCCTCTTGATCCTTTATTCTCACTCATTTTCTCCTCTTCTCTCCCCCCTCCTCCCTCCTTCTCCTCCCTCCTTCTCCCCCTTTCTCCCTCCTCGCCCGTCCTCCCTGGCCAAGTATAAGGGATCAGATCTCATTTCAGGCGTCTATATCTGAGGCTCAGGGAGGAATTGTCATATCCTCCCTTATTGCTGCCAGGGAGAGAGGCAAGGGGGCAGGGAGGGAGGGAAAGATAGAGAAGGGAGGAGAGAAGAG
This sequence comes from Birgus latro, assembly GCA_018397915.1. NCBI lineage: Eukaryota > Metazoa > Arthropoda > Malacostraca > Decapoda > Coenobitidae > Birgus > Birgus latro. The sequence continues at coordinate 11,093 of JAGKTI010030827.1, forward strand.
AATAAGGTAAGCAGGAGGGGTGAATGAGCAGCAAGGAGGAAGGAAGTGAGGAGAGGTAAAAGGGAGGGAGCGAGGAACAGAGGAAGGAAGGAAGGAAGGAAGTTGAAAGTAGGAAGGGAAGGAGGAAGTCAAGGATGGAAGAAGGGAAGGACGAGGGAGGGAGTTATGGTTGGCTGTAATCAGGGAGGTGTTTATGGAGAAAGGGAGCCAGGGTTGGATGAATGGAGGGAAAGACAGAGAGACTAAGATGGATGAAGGAAGGGAGAGAGTCTAGGATGGATGAAGGAAGGGAGAGAGGAAGCCAGGGATGGATGGAGGGACAGTGAGAAGGAGAAAGGACAGGCGCATGGAGGAAGAGTAGGAGCCTGGGGTGGATGGAGGGAGGAAGAGAGGAAGCCAGGGATGGATGGCGGGAGAGTGGGAGCCAATGGAGGATGGAGGAATGGAAAGATGGACCCAGGGATGTTTGGTTGGAAGTAGGGAGGGAACCAGGGATGGAGGGCTAGACAGAAATGGATGGAAGGAAGGAGGGAGGGAGGGCGGGAGGGAGGAAGGGAACCTGGAAGCGAAGAAGGATAGGAAAGATGGAGGGACAGAGAAAGTCAGGGATGGATGGATGGATGGAGAATGGGAGGGAGGCAGCCAAAATTCGATAAAGGGAGGGAAGGAAGAATCTAGGAAGGGAAGGAAGGACGGAAGGAGGAAGCGAGGGAGGAAGCAGGAAGGAAAGGAAGGAGCCAAGAGGGGAAGAAGGGTGAGAAGGCGGGGGCTAGAAGTGACAGGAGGGATGAAGGGAGGGTGCCGGGAAAAGAATGAAAGATTAAGAAGGGTAGGGATAGAGAGAGGAAAGGAGGGAAGCAATGTATGGATTGAGGGAGGGAACAAGGAAGAGGTAGTGGGTGGGGTGGGAGGAAGGAGGTATGGGGACTGATAAGGGAAAGGTTAGGAAGGAAAGATGGCAGAGAGGGTGGATAGGGGGAAATGAGAGGAGAGAGGAGTAAGGGAGTGACAGAAGAAGAAAGACTGAGAGGCAACATGAGTAGAAGGAAAGAAGGGTGAAAAGGAGGGGGTGATTGTGAGGAGGGATGACAGACAGACAGACACAGACAGACAGACACAGACAGACAGACACACAGACAGACAGACACACAGACAGACAGACACACAGACAGACAGACACACAGACAGACAGACACA
>JAGKTI010030828.1:0-12288 GCA_018397915.1 Birgus latro
TTATTTCCTGTGATCATCAAATGACCCGCAGGTGAAAACACCAATCCCAAGTTGGCAGGTGTCTCCTCTTGTGGTACTATCGTTTCCAATTGGGATGGACTCACCCAAACCCAAGCAATCATCTGCAAGAGATTCGTAAAACTATAACCACAAGTTCACCTGACTATCGTTTATTCATTTAGTAAAAACTACATGTCTCCTGTGTCTACCCGAGTCACTTCAGTCTGTGTTTCAGTCACACTAGGTGCTTTTGCTTGTGCAGTCTGATACTCTATAGGTCTGTCCATACACAACGGGTAGTCTGGGACACTAGAATGTGATCTCAAACTATATCTGCAATGTTGTGGAGCGTGAAGTGTGGAGTGGTGTGGTGAGGGAGGTGAGGGAGGCAGTGTTTGGCCTTGACGATCAGCTGTCGCTTGCCCTTGACTCGTACCCAGTGCACTCGCCTGGCCACAGTTGCCAGTTGCATTACTGCCTATAGCCTGACTTATTTGTGGAGAAGGCAAACTAAAGTCAATTACAGGCCCTGGGATACATTCTTCCTCATTTATTTCCTCACTTTCATTTTCCCCTTTATCCCTAGTCTCCCCACCTTCATGAATAGGATAAGCCATTCTCGCATTACGATTCTGCTTCCTAGTAATACACTCCTCCTTGACCACTTTCACCCTGTCAGTGTGTAAAGTGGTTACTTTCCCCCCTTGTATGGGACGAACCTTGATGACAACATAATTTACTCAATGAATTACACGATAGGGTCCTGAAAACAAAGGTTGCAATTTCCTTGCCACCCCCCTAATAGGGACAGTCTTCACATAGACACGGTCCCCTACCAGAAGTGGTTTTATTACACATCTCTTTGCCCTTCTGTTCTCATTTTCTGTGCTCGCACGATCGAGAAAGTCCTGGCATCTTTTGAAAACCTTTGTTGCCATGGCGGCAAATAAATTAGGTATATCGTCAAGGTTGTACTTCAAAGATGGGTCTTGCACTACATGATAAGGCAACTGTGGATCTCTGAGAAACAACAAGAAGTAAGGAGAATCACGGATAGTTCGATTATATCCAGAGTTTTAGGCCATCATAGCAACTGGTACCATTCTATGCCAGTGATTAGCGTTCTGTTCCACCATGGTGCGTATTATCTGAATAACAGTACCATTTGCCCTTTCGACCAATCCATTAGAGGATGGGTGATAAGGAGTAATGTTCACATGTTTCATGTGCAACAAGCGCACTAATTCCTGAAACACTTTGTTAACAAATTCAGTACCCCGATCAGTGACTAATTGTTGTGGAGTTCAGTAAACACAAATAACTCGCTCCGCAAACACCCTAGCCACCTCTTTGGAAAACTTAAACTTTAATGGTTCCGTGATAAGAAATCGAGTCATCGTATCAATGAAAGTCAAGACATAATAATGCCCTTCCTCTGATCTATTTAGTGGACCAATCAAATCCATATGACACCTGACCCATGGTGCAGTGATATCGGGGAAACGGAGAAGCGGGCTTTGGGCATCCCCCAAACGCTTCGAACGTATACACTGGGTACACTGTTTGCAAAATTCCACGACATCCCTCTCCATCTGGGGTCAGTATGCAAAACGTCTCGCGCGAGTTAAAGTAATCTTGATTCCACCATGACCAGATAATGGTAAGCAATGAGCAAGTCTAAATGCAGAGTGAACGCTATCTTCTGGGACTACAATTTGGAATACTTCCCCTATGCCAAATGACCAACTCTCCTTCTTATAGAGCAAACTGTCTGGCAACAAATGAAAGCAGTCCAACTTTGCTGGCAATTTTGGTACCTCTGTGGTCTCATTCCGCAAATAACTCTTTAATTTACCCCAAACTGGGTGTGAATCTTGTTGTCGCCTTATCTCAGTGACATCCCTATCAATTTTGTCTACTTCCACAGCGCCTGGACTTACAAGTAGTGCAACTTCATCTTCGTCATTAGACTGAGTCGTTCTCAAGCAGGATAGAGCATCCGCTACAGTATTCTGCTGCCCTGGTAAATATTCAACCTTGATGTCATATTCAGCTACCTGAATTTGCCATCTTGCAATCCTCCCTAAGGCCGCATTTACATTAAACAACCAAGTAAGAGGTCGATGATTGGTCTGAATCAATATCTCATAACCCAAAATAAGTGGTCTGTTCACCTTCAACCCATAAACAATGCTCAATGCTTCCTGCTCAATCGTAGCATAGTTCAACTCTGCTTTATTTAGAGCATGGCTGAAAAAAGTTAATGGCCGAAGGAACCCTTGATCGTCCTTCTGTTGCAAAACTCCTCCAATCGCCGTACCGGTGGCGTCCGTAGTTAACACAAAAGGTCTATCAATACGAGGAAAAGCTAGCAATACATCTTCCGCTAACTTTCGCTTATGTTCACAGAACTCGCCGTTTGCCTCCGTATTCCTCTCCACGCTCTGTCTCGTGTTCTTTACGTCCTTCCCACGAGTAAGTTTCGTTAGTGGTGCCGCTATCTGGGAGAAATTTTCCACAAACCAGCGATAATAATTTACTAACCCTAAGAAACTCTGGAGTTCTTTCAAAGTACTGGGAACCGCAATATCTTGGATTGCACGGATTTTCTCTGACTGAGGACTTAATCCCTCTGTTGTGATGACATGGCCTATAAAGAATACTTCCTGTTTAAAGAAACTACACTTTGGCAATTTAATAGTTAGCTTTGCCCCTTCTAGACGTCCCAAGACCTCATCTAGGTTATGAAAATGAGCATCAAACGTCTTTCCGTGAATAATAATGTCATCCAAAAAAGTATGGGTTATCTTTCCCGTGAGACCGATCATGACTTCATTGATTATAGGCTGGAAAGAAGCCGGCGCATCTTTTAATCCAAAAGGAAGGTTACAATACTCCCAGTGCCCTTCATGTGAGGAGAGAGCCGTGAGAGGCTTAGACTCCTCATCCAAAGATATCTGGTGATAACCCTGCTTTAAGTCTAGATTACTGAAGTACTTATTCTCACATAACTGTGAAAGAATATGCTCAATATTGGGCAAAGGGTAAGGATCTGTAACTATCTGCTTATTTAAATGTCTAAAATCTAAGCAGATCTGCAAACTACCATCCTTCTTAACTACTGGAACTAGTGGTGAAGAATAAGTTTATTTTTTTTATGTGTGTGACTCTGGGCATAGGCTTCACAGCCTGCTATCAAGGCCCAGCAGTCCTCCTACATACCAACACCTCTACATGTCACCACTTCGGCACTAACACCCACCGTCCATATTGAATACATGTTAGGGATGTCACATACAGGACTGGTGTACTGGTATTAGGTGAACGAGAAGGCCTGATAATCCCCTCTGTATGTAAATCTTCAAGTTGCTGATGTACTTTATCATGCCACTTCGTTGGTATACGGTATGGCCTATGGTTCACCACCGGTCCAACCGCATATATGTGATGATAAAAGTATGGTGAAGTAGTAACTGGGTCCTCGGGTAATGCAAAAACATTTGGGTGTGTCCTTATTAGCCTTTTTTAATGCTTCATTTTCCCGGCTAGAAGGAATTGTCATCTGATCTACCTCCGTATACAGTTTCCTGAGTCTATCCTCACTCACTACACTAGTGATCTGCTCTTTCCATTGACTCACTTGCTCCTCCCCCCACCTGACTTCTTCGTAAGGGGATACAGTACCTGCCTTATTGCCTATCTATAAATATCCTGTCAGGGGTTAAATTCGCATACGTGATGGTGAAACATGTTCCTTCCCCAGTTGCCCCATTATCCACTGGACTTTACAATACCTGGCCACAACACTGCCGCAGTCAAACTACCAGTGTTTGGCATAAACATTCCTACCTCCCACTCACTTAACGCTGTCTTTAACGTTATTGCTCCGTATGTGTAAGGTTCCAGAATGTCTGTCTCATTCGTGACACAATGACTTGTCACAAAATCCTCTTCCCCAGATGGAGTAACTGCTTCAGTTATCACAAAAGAAGGATTGAACTCTACGCGAGAAGCACTCCCTCCCTCACCAAATCACGTTCCTCTTCCCCGACCTTTATACATTGCAGGTTGGCAGTGATACTCAGGCTATGTGCGAATATGAAATTAACTCCCAAAATTATGGAAGTGGCTGAGGGTAGTTCCCTCACTACCACAAATTCCTGATTATATTTTTTATCACCTAATTGTATCTGGAAATTCACCAATCCCAATATGTCCATTGCATCACTGCTGGCGGACACCAAACCACCGCCCCGATAAGGTCGGAGATTAGTATCTGGCTCTGACGCAAATTCATAGGTCCGTTGGCTAATCAAAGATTTACAAGCTCCTGTATCCAGAAGTATCTCACAATGTAAATTCCCACACATGCCTTTTACCACCACCAACTTCGCTACCTCGTCACTTGTAGTGACAGTTATTAAGTTCCCCAGCCCGATTCTTCCGCCTTTTTTTTTTCTTCATCGGGTGACTTAGTCTTCTTCCAATTACATTGAGCTGTACTATGTGTGGTACTCTGACACTCCCTACATCTAGCTACTGGCTGTCCGGGATTATCTACACGGACTCCGCAGTGCTCAGTCCCGTCATGGAGCAATGAAAACATCTGATCCTTTTCCTCTATTCCTGTGACAAATTATCATATTTCCCCCGTTGGAGTGGCCTTTCCACACGACATCGTTTAGCGAAGTGCCCTGGCTTCCCACACCTATGGCAATCATTATTGTCAGGTAAATTAGCACGGGAACTTGCACCTTGGGAGCCCTGATGAGTTTCTGAGCCACACTGAACTGGCCCACTCGCACTCGTACGATTCCTCGCCCCAGTGTTCGGCTGAACCTTTGGCCACGGCGACGCACTCGCATTGCTTGCTGGGTTCACACTAGCAATTGTTCCCTGCTTCTTTTCTTTCAGTACATTGTCTTCTGACAGAGGCGAATTTGTCTTTTCTGCCTACTTGACTCCCTCCTTCGCTATCTCTACTGGGTTATTGTATCAGCTCTGAGGAATTTGTGCAACATATTGTTTAGGAAACATGTTCCAAAAATTATTGATAATGGTAAGATTTACTAAATCCTGAAAGCTTGCACGTACTCTGACAATCCTATCCCCCAGACTCTGTAACCTGTAGAAGTAGTGAAGTGGAGTTTCCCCGGGGTTCCTTTTTGCCGTAAGTAACTCCCGGTGTAATATCTCTAGACTCTATTCAGTATAGTATTGTTCCCGCACACTAGCTTTGAACACATCCCAGTCCCCATGAGATTCCCGGATTAAAATCTCCATAATCTCTTGCACAGGACTGAGTGAAAATGTCCTAGCCACTTCCATTCTCCCTTTCGTAGTCCACTTCTTATTATCATTGGTCCTCATCTCTGTGTCATGTAACCAGATCATAACGTCTGGCTCCAATCGTTTTCCCGGATATTCCGTTGAGGAGCGAAATTTTGAACTACAAAAATATTTCATAGCCCCCAATTGTTGCACGGGATTCTTACTTTTATCTGAGATGGCCTGTGGCAACTGCTTCGATAACTGTGCAATATCTCCCCCTGTACTCCCTGCAGTGGTTCCAACACTACCCGAAGCGGTAGGATTAGGTGGTGTACTCATTGTGTCGGAGTCTTCTATGTCAGAATCGTCAGAAACAGAGTCAAAATCGTCTGAACCAACTAATTCCTCTACTGGGTTTGGGTCGCCTTTCCAATCGGAGTCACTCATTTGCAGAAAAAATTAAAAGAAAAAAATATTCACTATTCACTATTTCTTCCTTCCAGTTCCGTTAAGTTATTTCCTTTAATTATTTCCAACTCTGGTATAGGTAATAATTAAAATAACTATCCCACCGCTGCCACCATTTGTCGTGCCCCCCCCTGAATGCAACAATGATATTTACCCCGGGAATATTATCCTCCCTTATTTATTACTTGGGTAGCGTGAAACAATAGACACTGGCATGCGCGACTTCAATGTTCACTATTCATATATACTCAGAACTGAGAACTGGAAGAAATGAAAATGATATGGTTTATCTAGGTTTTAATTATCAAAATAATATCTACAATATTTTTACACACATGAAAATCATGAGGTATTTTTCCACCTCATTTCACTTCACTTAAATGTTCTGTGCTGGATACCGTTTATTACCCCGGCACTTAATCATCTACACTTAATTCACTTAATTACTAACACTGTATTTATTAAAGAACTCTTTTATTCCGGTCTTTAAAGTCAACCTTATATATTTAATCCTTTAAATACACACTAATACTGTTATAACTAAAGCACTATCTTTTATTCACTTATTTATATTATGTTACACTGTTACGTTAGTATCTTATCACTTAATACAATAAACATATTTAAATATTAAAATCTTCTCTCCTTCCGTTTCTTTCTAAATAACTAGGAGCCTCTCTACTAATCCTGATGACGGGCAGATATTACCACTGTTCACAAGTTGTACCCGTGATTACACTAGCTTGTACTTCTACTTACTGTTAACAGAAGTACTCTCATTGTCCGTCGTTGGAACTACTGCTTCCTCACGCTCGCAGCAGGCTTCCTTTTGGCTTCACGGTTACGCCCTTCGTGACGTCTCCGCTGCCCCGGGCTCACGTCTCCTCGCCACGACGTTTGTTTGACCTCTGATACTGTATTGCCCTATACTCTTCCTGTCCTGGCCTCGAGGGTTGCCGATGTTCACCAGCAGGTCACATGGTTGTGAGGTGGGTGATGGCTTCACCCACTCATCCACCACCTTCATCCACACGTCATCCGTGTGTCATCCATCGAAGAGGCTCGAGCAAATGCAGAAGTCAGCATGTTTCCCACGGTAGTAAATGCAGAGGTCAGCATAGGATGCAAAGGTCAGCATGTTTCCCACGGTAGATTTTGCTGTGTCAACATGGGTTCCCATACCCTGCCTGACCTCTACCCTGACACCACTCCTCTTACTCTCTTTCTTTCTCCTACTTTCTCTTCAGCTTTCACTTACTTTCTCTCAACCTTCCTTCCTTTACTCCACCTCCCCATACCTATTGTCCGCAGCTATATGTGGAGCTAACATCAGGTTCCCTGTTCTTTCTCTTCTGTCCTTGTGTCACCCTAAACTCACGTCCAGCAGGTGTACTTGTATCCACACCTGTTACAGCTGTGTGTCTGCTTACATCTGCCTGAGGAGAGTGTCTGCTTACATCTGCCTGAGGAGAGCCATGTCGGCTTCCCGACAAATGGCAAAGCTTTCACTAAAGTCCCGAAAGGAGGATGACCAGGAGTCTGAAACGTAGGTGAGATCACCAGCCGAGCGTCCCTGACGGAACCCATACTGATGATCAGAAGAAGGTGGTGATGGGAAAGGTGTTTTATTTTTCTTATATTAAGAATAGACTTAAAAGCTTTTTAAGTATAGGATGTTAAAGCAATTGGGCGATAGTTGGAGGGAAGAGAGTTGCCACCCTTCTTTGGGACAGGCTGAATGAGAGCAAACGTCCAGCAAGAAAGACATGTGCAAGTTGACAGACAAAGGCAGAAGAATTCACCTAGGTAGGGTGTAAGCACAGAAGCACAGTTCTTGAGGACAACAGGAGGGACCCCATCAGGTTCATATGCCTTTTTATTACTGAGGCCAGTGATGGCAGAAAATACATCAGCTGAAAAAACTTTAATGTCAGCCATGAAGAAGTCAGAGTGTTGATGTGATGGACGAACAGCACCTAAATCGTCTAAGGTGGAAATGGAGGAGAAAGTCTGAGCGAAGATTTCTGCTTTATCAGTAGAAGAGATAGCTACAGAGCCATGTGAGTGGAGCAACAGATTCCATCACAGTTTTGGGACAGCTCATTAATAACTGAAAATCGCCAAAAAAAAAGATAGAAAGAAAAGAAAATCAATACTCCTCTGTGCTGCTATGTCTTTAGGTAGTGGAGACAAGCAGGGAGGTAAGTAGTTATGCAGGCAGGGAAATGGGACGGTAGGTGGAGCTATTTGTGGGATCGGGTGATATCCTTTCAGGATAACTTAGGCTTGACAAACTTATATTATTTTTTAACTAATCAACCAGATAATTATTACTATAAATGGGATTAGAAGTACAAAGAAGTTAATAAACATCGGGTATGGTTTGATTCATCATAATCAGTTTCGGGGACCTAAGCGTTAAAGATATAATTGATACTCGAAGATAAAAGTAAAGGGTAATAAGGGCAGAAGCTAGGAGAATAATTAGTAATATAAAGTTTCTGGTTCTTGCTAATTCTTGGATGATTAATCATTTTGGAATAAAGCCAGTAAAGGGGGGAAGACCTCCTAGCGATAGTAAGGAGAAAAACACTAATAGTTTTACTTCGGTATGGAAGTTAAAGGTTAGTAAGTGACTGATATGGAAGGCTTGCTTGTAGTGGAAAAGGATAACGATAGACAGGGAGATTAGTGAATAAAATAGGAAACAGATTCCTATGGTTGTTTCTCTAACTAGGATGGAAGAAAGTATTTAACCAATATGATTGATTGAAGAAAAGGCTAGAACTTTATGTAGGGAGGTTTGATTAATACCTCCTACTGCTCCAATAATGGCTAATAATATTCTAGCTAAGGAAAAATAAGTTTCTATTATTCTTATTCTTGCTGGGCTGGGAGGTAGGTAATCGGGTAGGTAGGTGGGCAAGGAGGTAGGTAGGTAAGGAGGTTGGTAGTCGAGGCAGTGGGTAGGCAGGAAGGCAGTTATGGAGTCGGATGAGTAGGCAGGCAGATAGAGCATTGGACAAGAAAAAATGTAGGGAAGGAAGTATGGAGCGAGGCAGGTAGGAAGATAGATAGGGAGATAGGTAGGTATGTGGGTAGGCAGGTAGGTAGGTAATTAGGAAAGGAGACAGGCAAGGAGGAAGGCAGGAAGGTAAGGTAGATATGGAAGTGGGCGGGGTTGTACGTGAAGTATGAATGTAAACAGGTACAGAGGTAGAGAATAATCAATAACACCGGTGAGAAGTGCAGTTAAATCCTCTATACGCTAAACGATTAATCTGCACATCAATTCCTCGCGGTTATGGGATCAAATAGTCTGACTGAGTGGTTGGAATTTCCTAAGATTAACACATAACACAGTCTCTAATGCATGCGACAAGGATCATAGGAGACTTGGACTTTGTTTTCCTTCAGATTTTGATGCTGCAATTGTCCTGCGATGCTCCTCAGTGACAACCATAATCAAGGAAGCTGGTAAGTCACTGAGGTCCTGAACACATAGTGGCGTCCAGTGAAGTGTGGCCATTCTGTGGCTGACTGTGGTAGGGATAACCTGAGTGTTAGGAAAGTGGTGGATAACATGCAGTAGAATAAAAGGTCCAATGTATAAAAAATTTTGTTAAGAGTTGCCATAACGCCTCATACAACCACGATTATACAAAACAGTGTCCTAATGCTTTGTTCTTTTCTCAGGCACCGCTGCTCATCGTCATCATCCAGCCGTTCTGCCCAACAAGAGGCCAAACAGGTCAGCCAACACCTTTCTTCATCAAAGCGCTGGTTAAGTGAGCAGAATATATCGTTTCTCCAGCACGATCGTCGCCAGTCTGGTATTAATGACGAGGAATTTCTTGATGTTTTCATCTCTACCATCAAAATTAAGCCCGACATGAAATACGTGTAGAAATGAATGCATATTAAGTTAGGAAAATGAAGGTCACTGAATAGCTAAGATGAATTTTTTTTTTTTTTTTTAATAACAGAACAGAGGAAGGAAAAACAAATGCATGCAGAAGCACCCAACACGGCAATTACCGAACACAATGAACTGCCCCTGAATACTGTTCGTGTATTACATTACTTAGTGGTAGTTGTGCGTAGAAATTGCGGTCAGGTGGATGTAACAATTATTATGGACTCAGGTTCTGCCATTAACTTAAAAACTGAAGAGCTTTATCAAGAACTCAGTGTAACAGATCGAAATTACCTTTGCAATGATAAATAGATTATGGTTATATCTGTATTTTATTGCGTGGTAAAGCAAAACGAAAAAGATGCAACATTTTTTTTATGATTCTCGGCCGCAAATTCGCTTCGTGATCGTTTTTAATTGGTCACAGTAAATACACTTCTTACGATAGGATGCAGGTTGTGATATTGTTTTGAGGCTGAATAGTTGTACTTTATCGTGGTATGTTTAAAAAAGGAAAACAAAGAATATAAAAATTCAAAACTGAAGCTCGTAGCTGAACAGAAGTGTCGTAGATGAATGCTAAATGTTGATAAAATCGTGAGGCGTAAATAGATTGTATTGTGGTTCGTTGGTTCGCTGTTTGCCCCCAGTGTCGATACGTAGTCGTAGACAGACAGACACTGGGAGGCTGGCTGTAACTGTATATCATTAAACCACTGCCAGTATGAAGATGTGAGACATCGTATGGCCCGAAACTGTAATGGTTTTCGTTTTCTTTCTTGATGATGTAGACTCAACTGTAGAATTGTAGATGTGGTCTGTACAATTACTGCCACCAAATATAATATCGTAGCCGTCGCCAGGCTTTTCCAAAAGTGTGTTAGATTGAAGGGGTTTTAAGAAGGAGAGAATGTTCGTTGTTCTTGTCGTGGATGGCAGGAGAAAGACAAAGATGAGTCTGGGGTTTGATTGCAGTTCATTTCTTCAGAGGGAATATCTCACAAGAGCAGTACTAAGGCGACAGTGGTTTTACTTCACGCCCTATGTTCCTGCCTTTCCCATCGTCTCTCTCTCCTAACCCCTTCTGCCCTGTCTCTTCCATTTCCTGTGCGGGCACCTGTGTGGAACTTTCCAAGCCTGTGGGAGTTTCCATCAGGCGTCATACTGTGCTGTGTGTGAAATTCCTAATTACAGAATGTGCAGCGGTATTTCCTCTAGACCTCTCGCTTAGGCAATACTTTCTTCCAACCTCTATATTACATGTTAATAATATTTACGTTACTAGCTGTTATGTAGTGTGTTATGATATTGTAGAGTCCTGACAGAAATTTGGTGAAAACCAAAACAATTATGTCTAGCCATAGAAAAACAATCGGCAAAAATCCCACAAAGATGTATAAATTTGGGTGAAACCATGTAAACGACAATAAATTACCTTTACAATGATGTTATAGTTTATGGCTATTTATGCATGTTACTCTGCGGTAATGCGATAGAAGAAAGATGCACAATTTTGTATAATTCTCTGCCACATATTCGCTTAGCGATCTTTTTCTTTGATCGGTCTATGTAAATCTACTTTTCATGATTGAAAGCTGATTTCGGTGTAATTTTAAAGCCAAATAGTTATACTTCGTGGTAGTATGTTCAAAAAAGGAAAACTAAGAAAACAAAAAGTCAAAATGACAAGTTGAAGTTAGGCAAAAACAAAAATATTTATACACTGCCATAGAAAAATGCTCACCGAGAATAAAGTCATAAAGAGACAAAGCCATGAGTCATACCTGCCACGCATGGGTCGAGCATTCCATGACATCACGTTCGAGTCTTTGTTGTGACGCGTAAACGCAGTTTATGATGAATATTTTACAAACGTATCTTAAAATGATGCATAAATGTGTCATAGGAATCTCTGAGGTTGGATTTCAAATGACGCAAAAACGTGTCATCGGAATCTCAAAGGGTTATTACACCCCTGTTACTAGGTAATATAGATACTTGTATGAGTGAAATAAGTATGCATTTATATATTTCTGAATGTCCTGAGTAAATGATGGGATCTATGTTATTATAGAAATAGTGTGTACTATGCTCCAACAATTTAAATTACAAGTCAAGAAAATTGTCATGCCACCATAGACTTTATCCCAATCAATCCCAAGATTATAGTCATGTACTGTACTAGACAACTTTTTCTTTTCCTTTCTTTTCAGTACTATCATATGTTCGTTTTACAGTAATTCTCATCTCTTCCACTGAATTCCTTGCACTACATCGCAGTGACACCCTACACCCGTTGAGAGCGATAGGCCTCATTTGCTACTTATCAGAGTCGAAAGCAATAGGTCTTAAATGAGCACGATTTTCAAAGGCGATTTTTAAAGAAGGCGATTTTTAAAGGCGTTCCGAGACCGTGCCATGAGGAGTAAGGGGCTGAAATTTGTATGGGAAATAGGGGCAGGTGGCAACTCTCCATACCACCCACGCACTGCCCCGTATACGCTCAGAATACGTGCGTGCGCGAGGACACCATGAAGCAAGCATGCACGTAAATTTTCGTCCAGTGACGCCGCCAACCCCGCACCCCGGTCAACGCTAGGGGATCTGCACACACACACACACACACACGAGAG